>CAUYON010110410.1:0-39610 GCA_963573935.1 Arctocebus calabarensis | reverse complement strand
TTTAATATCAGGTGTATCCAGATTAAGTAGAATGATTTTGAAATATTTCTTCTTTTTCTATTGTCTATAAGATTTGGCATGATCTGTTTTTTGAAATTATATTTTACTTTTATTTGAAATTATCTTTCACTTAATAAATATTTGTTGAATAAAATAGGAAAGGAATCAGACTCAAACCCAGATCTCCAAAATCTAAATACTGTGAAGTTTTATAACACAGCTGGATACAGTACAATCTTATGTGATTGTGAAGTTAAGCTACACATCCATGAACCACGGAGAGCACTGTCAATATCCCCACATGCTGGGCAGATTCATCGTGAGGAGTATTTGGTGGGGAGGACAGCAAATAGCTTTGAATAATGGCAGGAGAATAGTGTTTTAAAACTAGGAAACATTCTATTCATGCCTCTGGCACTGGCCTGGAGTCAGAGAGACCAGGAGGTGAATGGCTGTTTGAGTTTGAGCAAGTTTGACTTCTTGGAAGCTTCAGTTTTCCCATAGAAAAGACAGGCCCATAGCAGGTAGTCAATAAAAGGTAGTCACCATTGTTATTGTCATTGCTGTAAATGAGAAGCCCTCTATGACACATGAATTGGTGACTCACCACAACCTCCCAGGCCTCCTTCCTAGACTCAGCCACCTGTTTTTCTTTCTAGCATTCTTCAAAGCAAATGAGATGGGGGACATATCTGGCTGTCCCTTGTGCCTGGTACACTTAACCCTAGGGTTAGGGTGAACATTGTGGACCCCTCAGGAATCAGAACATCAGCTTTTAAATTACGGCCTTCACTATTCCTGCCTTCATGTGGTTGCTTTTGCCTACAGTTAAGAACTTTTGCTGAAGCCCATCAAGCACCTAACCAGATGCCTTATCTTAGTCCACTGTTGCCCTTTCCAAGAAGTTAGTGTAGTGATACCAGAGGAGAAGGAAAATACCACTGACACATTTTTTCCTGTGCACAATGTTACAGGGAATTTTAAAATTGGAGAATTAATCAGTTTTCATTACCGGCACCATACTCAGTGGACCTTTAGTTGACCGGTTCCTGATAGCTATATTCTCAACCTTAAGTTTCAAAAAAGGAAATGAAGTCCCATGTGACCAAAAAAACTACAATTACTGGCAAAATATTATAGCAATGAACAAAAAGATGTCCCCACTTAGAGTCAATGATATTCTTTGTGAATTATGCTTGATAGCTAAAAGTGTATTTTAATTAATTGCACTTGAAGCTCTTCATTCATTTCTTTTTTGTGGTGGAAAAATGGCAGGCAAGGCCACTGTAATTGTTTATGAAGTTGGGGCATTTTCTGTGACCACCGCGATAGCAATGAAGCCCAATTACCCTTCAGAGGACAGACATGGGAGCTGTAGTTAACAGCAATGACAGATGGATCGCTCCACTCTGCCATTATTAGGTTAAAGCTTCTCTAAGCACAAATAGAGCTCTTATTGTCATGGCGTGTAAATGCACACAAACCCACTGAGAAAGAAATTTGGAGAGTCCTATCTTGATGATTCACATGACCAAGATATAATAAGAATAGAAAAAAATTATTTGGAAGGCAGTAGTGTGTACTGATAAAATAGTCTCTGAAATGTATGTGGATTTTGAAGCAAGTATGGAAATCTCTTTCAATCACTGTCAATTTTGTGGACTTGTAATTTTAAATTGAGATGATCCTTTCCCTTGGAGCATTTGAGATCTGCATATCATGTCTCTAATTTCCTTATCCGATTTTATGCCCACATGCTAGGTTACAATTCTGTTGCAAGTTTACAACTCTGAGATGGCTTGACATTGGCAGTTGCTTGCGATCAATCTCAAAGCAAGTAACTTTTTTTCCAGGTACATTTTTTGGTTTCTAGCCAATTTCATGATCTACTTCAGCCTCAATTATACACTTTCTCAAATCAATGAGAAAGAGTTATTACTCTCTTTTCCTGATGTAGCACACCAATTAGTGAGGCAACAGTCTTGTCTAATTTTATTTATTTTTTCTTTCCAGTGATATTGATTGTCCCATTTTTCTCACTTCTCTCTGTCAAAGCCTGCGTAGATAGAGGATGAGGGTAGCTCATTTGTTAAATGAACCCCACAGCATGTGAAATTAATCTAAGTTTGTTTCCAAAGGTTTTCTCTGCCGGGGTATAAGCCATTCTTTAGTAGGAAAACATCACAAGTGCCAACAATGCATTTTTAGATAAAATGAATCCCAAGACCAAAGATGACAACAATTGCAATGGTCTTGCCTGCCATCCCATGCAATTATTTATCCTAAAGTTTGGACTTTAATTCCTGGCAGGAGATTTTTAAAGATATTGCAAAATCAGAGCAGATTAATTGTAACAGTCTATTCTTACATCCTTTAGCATACACACACTAGGCTCACGGTCTGGAAACTCTTAAACATGTATCTTCCACCATAACCTGAGACTGAATAGTCAGTCACAGGTGAATAGATAATCTTCCTCATAGAATACTCATCCTAACATAGCCTGTGGATCGCCCCTCAAAGGACAAGACTAATGTTTAGAAGGACTATCTTTGAGTTCCAAATATTTTTGTATTAAAGGGATTATTTCTTCTCTCTTCCTATGTAAGCAAAATTTCTGTGCATAGTGTGGTTAATGTTAGCAACTTTCAGATTTGCATTTTATTTTGCAGTGTTAATAATAATCAATAATTCCTCTTTTGGGGACTTAGCCCATGGCTAAAACAGCTCTAGCCCATAGTAGAGCAAATGTGAGGTGACATGTTAAATTTGAATTTCAAATAAATGATGAATAATTATTTCATTTAAGTATACTATTTGGGACACCCTTATACTATAAATTTATTCCTTGTCTATCTGAAATTCAAATTTAACCAGATGTCTTGCATTTTATTTGCAAATCTGGCAACCCTATTCCTTTCCCTTAAAGACTTAAAAAACTTTTGTCATTCATTTCTTAAACTGACTGAAGCCATCTACCACAAACCCACATCCAGTATCATACAGAATGGAGTAAAACTGAAAGCCTTTCCACTCAGAACTGGAACTGGACAAGGGTGTCCACTGTCACCATTCAACATAGTGCTCGAAGTTCTCAAACAGGCAAGAGAAGGAAATAAAGGACATCCAAATGGGGGCAGAGGAGGTCAAACTCTCACTCTTTGCTGATGATATGATCTTATACTTAAAAAATCCCAGAGATTCAACCACAAGGCTCCTGGAAATGATCAAGAAATACAGTAATGTCTTAGAGTATAAAGTCAAAGTCCACAAATCACCCTTTGTATACACCCAAAACAGTCAAGCTGAGAAGCAAATCAAGGTGGCAATACCCTTCATGGTAGTTTCAAAGAAAGTGAAATAAGTACCTGGGATTATATCTAACAAAAGACATGAAGGATCTGTACAGAGAGAACTATGAAACTCTGAGAAAATAAATTGCAGAGGACATTAACAAAAGGAAGAACATACCATGCTCTTAGCTCGGAAGAATCAACATTGTTAAAATGTGCATGCTACCCAAAGCAATCTATAGATTCAATACAATGCCCATTAAAAT
The DNA here is from genome assembly GCA_963573935.1 of Arctocebus calabarensis. Taxonomy (NCBI): domain Eukaryota; kingdom Metazoa; phylum Chordata; class Mammalia; order Primates; family Lorisidae; genus Arctocebus; species Arctocebus calabarensis. The sequence goes on along the minus strand of CAUYON010110410.1, from coordinate 36,051 downwards.
ACCAACATCATACTTTGAAGAACTCTAAAAAATTGTTCATTATTTAGTATGGAACCAGAAAAAAACCTCAAGACAATTCTTAGCAATAAAAACAAATCCAGAGGCATCACTTTACCAGACTTTAGGTTATATTACAAGTCTACAGTGATCAAAACAGTATGGTATCAGCACAAAAATAGAAACATAGATCTATAGAATGGAATAGAAAACCATGAGATAAAACCAGCCTCATATCACCATCTGATCTTCAATAAACCAAACAAACCATTCTCTGGGAAAAAGAATCCCTATTCAATCAATGGTGCTGGGAGAACTGGTTAACCACTTGTAAAAGACTGAAACTGGACCTGGATCTTGCACTACTTAAAAAAATTGACTCACCATGGATAAAAGATTTAAGTAATAATGAAATGATAAAAATCCTAGAAGAAAATGTGGGAAAAACTCTTGATGATATCAGCCTAGGGAAAGCTTTTATGAAGACGAATCCATTGACAATTACAACACCACCATGAATAAACAAATGGGACGTAATTAAACTAAAAAAACTTCTGCACAGTTAAGAACACAATAATCAAATCAAACAGACAACTTTCAAAATGGGAAAAGACATTTGCATGTTACATATCTGACAAAGGGTTGATAACCAGAATCTACAGAGAAGTCAAATTAAACAAAAAAGAGCAAACAACCCCATTTATCACTGGGCAAGAGATTTGAACAGAACCTTTTCTGAAGAAGACTGACAAATGGCCAACAAACATATGAAAAAATGCTCATTATCCCTAATCATCAGAGAAAGGCAAATCAAAACCATCCTGAGATGTCACCTAACTCCAGTGAGAATGGCCCATATCACAAAGCCTGCACCTTGTATAGGGTTCCATTCTCTTCACATCCTTATGATTATTTCTCTTCACATCCTTATGTGAAGAGAATGGAACCCTTTACACTGTTGGTGGGATTGCAAACTAACGCAATCTCTTTGGAAAGAAGTATGGAGAATCCTCAAAGACTAAAAGTTGACCCTTCATTTGATCCTCTAATTCCATTGCTAGATATTTACTCAGGAGAAAAACATCATTTTATCATAAGGACATTTGCACTAGAATGTTTATTGAAGCTCAATTTATAATCACCAAGATGTGGAATCAACACAAGTGGCCATCACCTCAACAATGGATTTAATAAACTGTGATGTATGTATACCTTGGAATACTATTCAGCCGAAAAATAAAAGGAGATCTTATATCTTTTGTGTTTACCTGAATTGAGTTGGAGAATATTCTACTTAGTAAAATGCCACAAGAATGGAAAAGCAGGCTGGGTATAGTGGCTCACGCCAGTAATCCTAGCATTCTGGGAGGTGGAGGTGGGCAGATAGCCTGAGCTCAGGAGTTTGAGATTAGTTTGAGCAAAGTGAGACCCCATCTCTACTCAAAATAGAAAAACTAGCTGATGCCTGTAGTCCTAGCTACTCAGGAGGCTGAAGATGAGGATCTTTTGAGTCTAGGAGTTTGATGTAAACTCTGACAACATAAGGAAGAAAAGATGATGAGGATATTTTGAGTCTAGGAGTTTGCTGTAAGCTATGACAACACAGCACTCTACCCAAAGCAATAGAGTGAGACTCTTGCCACAAAAAAAAAAAAAAGGAAAAGCAAGTATACAGTATACTCAAAACTATTACAAGTAGATGAACAAATCTACACTCACACAAGAGAAAAACCTCAATGAAACTCAACTGGGGGTTGTGAAGGGAAGGGAAGGAGTAGAGAGGAGACATGGTGGGGGCTTGGTGTGCTCTGACCTAACGGGCACAGTGTAAAGGTATATGGCACACCTCCTGGGCAAGGGGTACAAGTGCAACAGCCACCTTACCTAATAAATGCAAACAACATAACTTAATAGTTTATACCTTCATATTAATCTCAAATTTTAAATAAGTCATCAACATTGTGACAGTATTTTGCAACTGTTCAACTTCAATACAAGAGAGTCAAACCTAAATAATGCTTACAAAGGACAGGGGACACTCCAGTCCAGATAGCATAACGTTTTAGGCCCTTCCTAAAATATCCAGGTGTTAAGCCAATACCCCATTCCCCCCATAAGCAGTCACAGTAGACACGAAACCACTCACAGCTGCTTTTATCCTTGCTCTGCACCTTCCCAGACTGTCAGTAGCAAGAGGTGACCGTCTGATCCAGGTTTGGCAATGACATGTAAGTTGGAGTCCTGCTGCGCCTTCCAGGAAAGCTTTTATTTGGGCTTTCTGCTCCTACCCCATTCTTCCTGCCTGGAACGTGGATATTTACTAGAGGTGAAGCTAAGATCATGCAATGATGAGGCTACAGAGATGGGATGAAAGTCTTCATACTCCAGTAAGCAATAAAGAAGGAAAGAGGCAGCTCCCTTAGAACTTCTTGTCACCTGAGATGTGAGTTTTTCACTTGCTGTGATGGGTTGAATGAAAAAATATGTCCACAGCCTGACCCTTAAACCCGTGAGTGTGACCCTTTTGGAAAAAAAAAAAAAAGTTTTTGCAGATGTAGTAAAGTTAAAAAAATTATCCAAGTGGACCCTAAATCCAATGAGAGGTATTCTTACAAGAGATAGAAGAGCAGAAGACACAGAGATGCCAGGAGAAGGCCACGTGACACTGAAGCAGATCGGAGGGACACAGCCACAGAACCGCCCGACAGTCCCAGAGACTGGGGGAAGACGCTCCTGTGGAGCCTTCGAGAGAGTGTGGCCCTGCCCATGCCTTGACTTCCCATTCCTGACCTTCAGAATGTGAGAGAATAAACTTGTGTTGTGTTCAGCCATCGAGTTCGTGGTCATTTTTTAGAGCAGATCTTCTATACTTGCTTATGCCATTTTTTGTCATTTCTTCTATATGCTTCCAAACACAGCCTGATGCAATTGTCTTTATCTTTTTTTGCTTTTTTTCTCTTTCTAAAACCAAATGATCAAAGTACTAAAAATAGACTTGGATGAGTCAAATAGAAAGAAGACACAAGACTGGGTAGCACTGTTTGTCCACATGGTGAAAATACATAACTGGGGCATAGTCCTGATTACTTATTTTCCAACTAATTTTCTCTTCCCTATGCCCCCTACTCTTTGTAAATACATGTAAAAATGCTGGACTACCGTTAAAATATGTGTAAATTCTTTAAAATATCTCATCTTTTATGAGTAGATACACAAAAGTAAAGACATTTCTGCAGATTTGAAATATCCCGTTTTAAAATCACATTAAATGAAGTCCTGCCTTTCAAATGTAAACATTATCATTACAAAAATAATTTTTAGCCTCATCAAATTCCTAGCAGTGTAGTTACTTCTAAAACAAATTTTAATTACTAAAGATGGTACCTGTGTGGGATTTAATGAGGACATGAAAGAAATGATAAGTTTGGAATTTCAAGGTGGACTTTGTCTTCCTTGTTTTAGAATCTTTTAAAAACTAGTAATCAGTAAAATTAGAAAGACCAGTGCAACAGAGAATGAAATGCTCTCAGACCTGTGATTTTTAGGGACAGAAGGTTCAGGCAATGTACGGAACAGTGTGGGGAGAGTATTGCTTATTTACTGAGACCTTTGGGTTTTAATTTTGACTGCACATGAAAATCACCTGGGGGAGCTTTTACTAAATGTGGGCCCCACCAGAAAGATTCTGATTCTGTTAATCTGGAGTGGATACCTATCATGTTTTGTTTTGTTTTTTTAATTGTGTAAAGATCTTTATATTCTGCATTCAGTAAGTTTCACCTGTGCCCTTCTAAGATGCACCATAGGTGTGGCCTCACCAATTATCCTCCCTCCACCCATCTGTCCCCTTCCCTTCCCCTACCTTTCCCTTTTCCCCATATTCTTGTGCTATAATTGGGTTTTAGCCTTCATATGAAAACTATAAATTGGTTTCATAGTAGGGCTGAGTACATTGGATACTTTTTCTTCCATTCTTGAGAAACTTTGCTAAGAAGAATATGTTCCAGCTCCATCCATGTAAACATGAAAGAGGTAAAGTCTCCCTCTTTCTTTAAGGCTGCATAGTATTCCATAGTATATATGTACCACAATTTATTGATCCATTTGATTTGCATTTCTCTGATGATTAGGGACGGTGAGCATTTTTTCATGTTTGTCGGCCATTTGTCTGTCTGACGGAACAGCCCACCTGCAAAGTTAAGTTCACCTTAGAAATGACAGTAATGTGTCCTAAACATATGCACCCAAGTATTCATCGGAAATTAAAAAAAAAAAGAGAGAGAGAGAAAAAATATTTCAAAGAAAGAAGATCCTTTCCCCCTTTCTCTGTGCCTGGTACATACTATTCAGATCTCAGTCAAAAGCTAAAGAAAATATATATCATGGCAGAAGACACAAAATTTAGGAAAAGACAATTTTTTACATTCATTTTCTACTGTTACTGTGCTCTCCTGTACGTGAGGTTGTATATCTGAGAACATGTTACCTTAACTTTGGTTTCCAAGTCTCTACGTTATCTACAGAAATATTAAAGCAGACTATATTCCATGTAAGTATAAAAATCCTATTAGGAGGCATAAAATTTCAACCGCCCTGGGGATGTGCTTCAGGCTTCTAAATGCAATCATAATTCTTCAGAAAAATGGATTCAGAATCTAGAGATGGTCGTGACTGCCAAACCAGGGGAGTGACGTACAGAATTTCCCAACGTAGTTTGATGGAGAGTCACTTCTATACCTAGTGTCTTAGCCCAAGTTTTTTCCATAGATTTAAGGATAGAAGATGGTCACATAAAGATTCCTGTCACGAGTTAACAAAAAAAAAAATGAGTTTATATCAACAAAGAGAATTCAATTACTGTTATTGAACAATTCATGAATGAGAAAAAGATTATCTTTTAAGTGCCGGGGATAGGATATTGATATATTTAAATGGACTCTATCTCAAAGTATGCACAATCTAGCAAAAAGACAAATGCATAAACAACGATGACTAATTAATGACTTCATGGACAGATGCCCAGAGGATATTTTATATCTAGTCAACAGATTCTATAAGTTGTGCAAATAAATCTTTAATTCCAGACATGCCTGTGCCCCTGAAGGTAATTCATTCATCACCACCATCAAGTTCTTCACCAGCTATGCCTGAGTATGAAAACCTCCTTCCTTTCAGAAATCTGAGCTTTCATTGGAGGAAGGAAGGGCTTGTTGAAATCCCATCACCTGTTCTCACACTGTCTGAATTTCCCCATGTGAGAAGAGAGGAGGTCTCCGGGAGGAAAGAAGATATGGTAAGGTCTTTGCTTTCCATTACAAGACACGCCCAGATATGACAACGCTCCAAAATGAATCTCTACTATAAACCTCAATTCTCATCCTATTCCTTGTAAGTTTTCATTTTCCTCTCAGGCAAATTAAAGCCTCCTTGTAAACGTCCTAAGAAAGAACCATGTTCGCTTCAAAAAGAGAAGAATGTCTTCTAACAGTGTTTACATATTTTATTTTATTTTTTATTTTGAGACAAAGTCTCACTGGGTTGCCCCAGGTTGAATGCCCTGGCCTCATAACTCACAGTAACCTCAAACTCCTGGGCTCATGTGATCCTCCTGCCTCAGCTTCCCAAGTAGTTGGGACTGCAGGCACCTGTTACAATGCCTGTCTGCTTTTTCTATTTTTTGGTAGAGAAGGGAGCTGGCTGTTGCTAAGGCTGGTCATGAACTTCTGAGCTCAAACAATCCACCCGTTTGCAGGTTTATACTGTCATTTTTAGGCAACACCAGTATTAAACTTTTTCCTTTTTTTTTTTGTTGTTGTTCTATGATTTTTTTTTAACCAGTTCCCTCCTCCCCCTTCCACCTGCCTGATTCCCTTTGAGTTAATTATCACTGTTGGAGGATTAGTTGTAATTTAATAGAGACAACAGGTGCTGTCTATTTTTCCATCCTTACAAAACTTCACTTAGAAGAACATTGTCCAGATCCATCAGGTTGTGACAAAAGGGCACCACGGTGTGGGTCTACCGAATTTTATTAACTCACTCATGGACCTATGGACACTTGGGTTGATTCCACATTTTTGTGATATATAATAGCTTACTCTGTATTTGCTATGTTTTTAAAATTAAAAGAACACATAACTACCTAGACTTCAGGACCATTTAAGGTACTGGTTACATTACATCCACATAAGTTCACTCTGTGCTAACATGTGCAAAGCAGTTTTGGAAAGTCACATTTGTTACCACTATGTATTCTCACCAAAGTCCAGGCAAGGTGCTTAAGCTTAATAAATGAATAAAAATAAGAATACTGGGTATTGGGCGGCACCTGTGGCTCAAAGAAGTAGAGTGCCAGCCTCATATACCAGAGGTGGCGGGTTCAAACCCAGCCCCAGCCAAAAACTGCAAAAAAAAAAAAAAAGAAGAAGAAGAATGGGCATTAACCAAAAATTGTTATTGAAAATACTAATAGTAGGAAAATGCAATCAAATCTCCTGACTTCACACATCTTCAAAGAGGCACACCTCTCTCTTTATATGTAAGCAGATAAACATTTTTCTAGCTTACTACACTTAACATCTATCTCCTTTACAATCCCCTAATGCAAGCCCTCACTGTATCTGTAATTAGATTTTGTTTTTAAATCTCCCCACGATTTACCTTACTGAAATTCTTTGACCAAGCGGTGGCTAAAAACATCTTCTAGTTTTCACATCCCCAACCTATACGAGCATCTTATGTAAACAAACATCCTAGATTTTTACCTTTTGAGATTCTCTGGGAAAATGTTAAGTCCTACATTAAACTGAACTTTTGGGAAGTTGATATCCAGGCCTGGGATAAGTTTGGCTTACAAAAGGAAAGATTGTGGAGAATCAATCCTGAATAGGATTCTTGACTACCAAGGGCAATTGACAGGTGTCCGGGATACTCGAGTAATTGCTGGGAGGTGTACAGGGGTCAGACAACGACAGGTGTGAAAACACCTGAAAGTGAAGGCCAAGCTATCCCCCTATGCTGCTGTTACACCAGTGTCAACAGTCCAGATAAAAAAAGGAGAAAAAAATGAAGAAAAGAAAGAAAGCATGTATGTTTTCTAAAAAGAGAGACAAGATTCACACACACACACACAAAGAATATGCTATAGGAATCAGAAAATTTAAAGCAGAAATGAGAGTGTGGTATGGGTAAGAATAAAGAGTGAAAGAATTCTTTTTTTTTTGTAGGTTTTGGCCAGGGCTGGGTTTGAACCCACCACCTCTGGCATACGGGGCTGGTGCCCTACTCCTTTGAGCACGGGCGGCGCTCAAGAGTGAAAGAATTCTTCAGCATAATTTGAAAGACAGGTTGTCAAACAAATTTTATTTGTATCTTATTCACTTTCTACTGCTGTATATTTATGTTTTTCCTTATGTCTTATGTCAGGTAACTATTAGCATAATCAGCAGCAGTGATTATATATACATTTGTCCCTTATCAAATATTTAGACACCTGGCCACTTGAAGTTTACAATTATTAGAAAATAATTTAGACTCCATTTATCACTGCAGGAAAGTTCCATATTTGTAAAATAATTTACATTATTTTTACTACTGGGGAAAAATGTGAATTTTTGGCTTCATTTGGTTTAATTATGGCTCTAAATATGTAAAATGTGTTTGTCATTTCTTAATCCTATGATTACCTCCAGTGTGAAAATTAGCCAAGAAATTCCTTATATAGTTTACTGATGTAATGACTTCTAATGTGCAAATAGTATAGTTCGTGAAAGAAAAAATAAAATCATTCCAATAGATACTTTAGATCGTACATACTCTTTTACATATTAATTGCCATTATAGATACTTGTGCATTGTAGATTATGAATATAATAGATGCATCTCTCTTGTGGGTGTGTAGTTGTTTTTATCTTGGATTCATATTAATATTGAGTACATTGGATACTTGCTTTTCCATTCTTGTGATACTTTACTAAGAAGAGGCATCTCAACTCCATCCAGGTAAACACACAAAAATGTAAAGTCTCCACCTTTTTTCTGGTTGAACAGTTTTCCATGGTGTACATGAACCACAGTCTGTTAATCCACTCCTGGGTGGATGGGCACTTGGGTTCATTCCACATCTCGCAGATTTCAAACTGAGTTGCAATAAACAACACATGTGGCAATAATTTTTTTTTTAATTGACACATGTGTTTATTGCATGGGTCCATCCAGCTGTCTCTATCATGGGACAGTCTTAACCCCTGTGTATTCCTTCAATAGGATTCACCCTCACTTTATGCCCTGGGAAGCTGTATATTCTTTTGCATCTAGCGTAAATGATACAGCTCCCATGGGTTTTGTGCTAATTATTATTATTTTCTCACCTTTTATTACTTAATTGCAATGGGATATATTCTAGGCATGATCACGCTGAAGTAACAGATATTTCCAGAAATGTTTTGTTTTCTCTTCTGTTCCTCTTTTTCTGCATCACGAGCTTCTTTGTAGAAGCAAGCTTCCATAAATTCCCGAGTGATGAGCTTCTGTAAGGGCATTTACTTGCTGGTCGACACCTCTATCAAAGCCTTCCAGCCCAGTGACTCCTGACCCCAGAAACTGTTTCATTGACCTTTTCTGCTTTGGCATGGGGTGGGGTACACCACCTCTTCTGGAGTGAAATCTGTGTTCCTTCTGCCCTCAAATTCACCTGCTAAGACTCAGCCCACGTGGTGGCTGCATTTGGAGATCTGTTCTTTAAAGTGGCGATTTAGGTAAAGGGATGGCCTTAAAGCAGGCCTTGATCCCACAGGACTGGGGTCCTTACCTAAGAGGGGATAAGGACCCATAGAGAGATGATGGCGTGAGGTCACAGAGAGAAGGATATTTCTAGGTAACAAGCAGAGAGGCCTCAGGTATCACATGCACCTGTTGTTGGCTCCTGTGCAAGTGGAATTCATCGCCCTGTAATTTGAGAAACCAAACTCTTGTAAGAAACAGTATTCAATAAGAAATTGGGAATCTTTTCTTTTCCCTAACCTTTATTTATTTATTTCTTTATTTATTTTGAGACCGAGTGTCACTGGGTCACTCTCGGTAGAGTGCCTTGGCATCACCGCTCACAGCAACCTCAAACCCTCAGGCTTAAGCAATTCTCCTGCTTCAGCCTCCCGGGTAGCTGGGACTACAGGTGCCCACCACAATGCCCGGCTACCTAACCTTTATTCCAGCTTAGGTCTGTGAGGTGTGCAAACCGGATTAAGAACTCAGAATCAGAATCTTCTTTTAGAGTTTGCTCACCCATCTTCCTTCTGGAGGAGCTGAACTTAGGTCACCTGTTGGGGAAAAAAAAAATGTTTGAAGATTTACATCTTTTTATAACATTTGTCTGCAGACATGAATATTGGTAAACTATTTGCGCTGTAAGGCTACAGCAGGAATGCTTTTCTGTCATGGTCTTCACCTGATTACTTCTAAATACGCTTGAAGTTGAATAAGAAATCTGACCTTTAAGTGCAGTGAGAGATTCTCATACATTTCAAGGACAGGAATATTTATTTACCTGCCCAGTTTCCACGGTAATGAGAAAAATAATGTAAGGCATTCATCATCTGAATAATGTATGATACCTTCACCTTTGTGTTTCAAATGCATCAAAATACAAGTTGACCAAGACACATTGTCAGAATACAAAACAAACAAAGGTGTCATAGTTATTTTGACATCCATCCAAGGAGCCATTAGCTAGATTTCAGTGACCGTTTTGAGGAAAAACAAGATGATATTATTTTGTCCATAGAGAAGGGCACATTTTTTTTTTTAATTCTTATGCCCCCAGTTAGTTTTGACATGCAAGTTATAAAACACAGTCTCATCATCATCATTCATTTTTCTTTATACTGTCTATACCATTTTGTCATGGGGTCCTTATTCTCTCCAGTGAGCCGGTTGAGTTGTGCACATTGATATTTAATCCAGAACGAATGGCCAGCAGATATAAACTCACACACCCTAAGTCAGCGAGCCTTGAAGACACCCACCTAAACAGGCTGGAGCAGAAAAATGTGGCAATCAACTCAACAACAACAAAATAAGGCAGGCACTGTGCATCCAAAGACTGGTAGGTCACAAAAGGTAGTTTAGTTAATTTCCACATTATATTCATTGATAATTGAATGTCTTTAGTTAATTTTCCTTATTGCATACATAGACAGTTAGATATCTATACTAAATATATATACCTGTAGGTATATTACAGATTTATATATACTGATAGATAGATGGATGCATAGATAGATAGATAGATAGATTGATTGATTGATAGATTGGATGGATGGATGGATGTATAGATAGATAGATGCTGGATATATAGATTGGATGAATGGATAGATAGATATATAGATTGGCTGGCTGGCTGGATGGATGGATGGATGGATAGACAGATAGATAGATAGATACATAGATAGATAGATAGATAGATAGACAGATAGATTGGCTGGATAGATGGATGGATAGATAGATAGATAGATAGACAGACAGACAGACAGACAGACAGACAGACAGACAGATAGATAGATAGATAGATAGATATGGATACATAGATAGATGGATGGATAGATAGATAGATTAATAGATAGATAGATAGATAGATAGATAGATAGATAGATAGATAGATAGAATGGATGGATGGATGGATGTATAGATAGATAGATGTTAGATATATAGATTGGATGAATGGATAGATAGATATATAGATTGGCTGGCTGGATAAATAGATAGATAGATAGATAGATAGATAGATGATAGATAGATTGGATGGATAGATAGATATATAGATTGGCTGGCTGGATGGATAGATATAGATAGATAGATAGGTAGATAGATAGATAGATAGATAGATATGGATACATAGATAGATGGATAGATGGATAGATAGATAGATTAATAGATAGATAGATAGATAGATAGATAGATAGATAGATAGATAGGATGGATGGATGGATGTATAGATAGATAGATGCTGGATATATAGATTGGAAGAATGGATAGAAAGATAGATAGATAGACTGGATAGATAGATAGATAGATAGATAGATAGATAGATAGATAGATAGATAGATAGATAGATAGATAGATAGACTGGATAGATAGATAGATAGATAGATAGATAGATAGATAGATAGATAGATAGACAGACAGACAGAGTGGATGGATGGATGGATAGATAGATAGATATATAAATAGTAAATATATAAAGTGTACATATGTATAAAGTATATGTAATATATAAAATATATATGTAAAGATAAAGATATATACTTTATGTATATATACTTTATAAAGTATATATACTTTATATGTATATATACTTTGTATATATAAAGTATATATATACTTTATTATATATACTTTATATATTTTATATATTATATATTTAATTTATCTTTATACATATATATATTTTAATTTATCTATCATACCAGGTCCCGAGCAACAGCAATTAGGCAGAAAATGAACAAACATTATTGTTCACTCATTGTAAAACTTACACCCATTTTTATTTCTTACATGATAGAAGTAAAATGAACATTTTGACATCAAAAATTATCACGATCAAAGCCACAGTTTTCGTTGCCAGTTGAGTGTCTTCAGAAACCTTGAACACGGAACAGAAAATCCAACATTTCCTGAACTCAGGACGGTCACTGATAGACCTGGGCTGCTGTACAAACTAGCTTTTTCTCCCCCCATGCCTGACTTTTGGCTAAAACAAGGTTATTCAGTCTTCAAGGACACAAATGCTGTCTCCTGTGTGTGCAGCGTGGCTCACTGCCATCCCTGGCATCATTTCTCCGTTCTTGGGAAATGATACTTTCCACATGGTTTCTGCATGTGGAAAGTATCCTTTGCTCTTTTTTACACAGGTAACTTGGTTACATTTTGAACCATTGTGGTAAGACACGTCTGTATACTTTTTAAACTTGTCACATTTTACTTCTATCATGTGAGAAATAAAAAAATAAATAACTCCCATGTTAAAGAGTTTGAGGTTGCTGTGAGCTGTGAAGCCCTAGCACTCTATTGATATGATTGCCATTGACAGACATTTCAGACTTCCAGGACTATAGCTACTTATTTATTTATTCAATATTTTTTACTGCTTTTGTCTCTCTTTATTATTCATCATAAGACTCAAACAAAGCCACGCACCCACCAAGCCCTCTAACAAAACCCTGACAAGGTATTCTTGTGAGGATGAGAAAATAATAGAACCACCGGGGAATACCATTCTGTAAACAATGTTCAGAGACTCAATTTCTTTTTTTTTTTTTTCTCTTTTTTTTTTTTTGACACAGAGTCTCACTTTGTCACTCTCAGTAGAGTGCCAGGGCTTCACAGCTCACAGCAACCTCAAACTTCTGGGCTTAAGTGATTCTCTTCCTTCAGCCTCCCAAGTAGCTGGGACTACAGGCACCTGCTACAACGCCAGGCTATTTTTTGGTTGTAGTTGTCATTGTTGTTTGTAAGGCCTGGGACAGATTTGAACCCACCAGCTCCGGTGCATGTGGGTCAAGACTTAATTTTTTAAACACGATCCAGACAGTTTGCTGCAGATTTGAGACTTGACCTCCTATCAGAGGAAAACAACAACTTTTTGTTTTGTTTCATTTTGTTTATTATTGCTATTATTATTTCTGCTTTAAGATGAGACAAATTTTGCTTACATGGTACAAAAAGTGAAGACTTTTTTTGTATTATGCAGTTTTATCAAAAGAAAACCAGTGTAGTTATGTTTATATCACAAATCCACAATTAAAGGAAAGATTTCATGCAATCAATATAGATGAATATTTCATAATGACATAAAGGTTCATTCAGTAAGAGTCATATGTATCCTAAATTTTTTGTGGTGGGTTCAAACCCAGCCCCAGCCAAAAACTGCAAACAAACAAACAAAAAAGTGAAGACTTTTTCACATCCATCACTGCATTCAACATAAGCTTTTACTGGACCATTTTCCTTGCATCATTCTGTGCTGTGCAAAAGGTGTAGTGAGCCCTGTACTCTAAAAACAAGGCTTTTGTAAGGAACTTTAGCTAATCGGTCTCCCATTTCCCCCCAATTCTCCTCCTAATCCTTACTCAGGCAGGGGGGGAAAAAAAAGCAATAAATCAATCTGCATTCGCTCAGCAAAACAGAGTTATTCTCCCTGCCAAGAAGAATCACATCAAATGAAGTAATGATTCACAGCCACACACAAACCGTGGGACTGACAGCTTCTGAGAGTAGCCCTGAGAATGCCACAAAATATTATGGGAATTCGAAGCTATCATTTTGGCACACTAGATTTTTTTTTCCACCTAGAGACCACTAAGATGGTGAAATATAAAGAACTAAGCATGGAAAGGTTATTGTATGTACATGTAGATAAGCGAGTGGCATGCAAACACAATGTGATACACCCACGTAATGTTGTGCCCAGCAGTTCCACAAAGACCACACTGCCAAACAAGTTAGTTAAATTGAAAGAGGAGTCCTTTTAGTGAAGAGCCAGCCGGCAACTGCCTCAGGGTCCCAACATGGTGTTTCTGAGAGCAGCCCCGATGCTTCAGGCATCAGGTTTTTAAGCCTTGTTCTGCGTCTTGGTTGGCACGGAGGCTGCCCGGGTGCATATTTTCCCCTATACATCTTAGTTTCAGTACTTTCCCCACCTGGTATTTCTTTCTTTTTTTTAGAGACAGAGTCTCACGCTGTCACCCTCGGTAGAGTGCTGTGGCATCACAGCTCACAGCAAGCTCCAGCTCTTGGACTTAGGCGATTCTCTCGCCTCAGCCTCCTGAGTAGCTGGAATTACAGGTGCCCACCACAACGCCTGGCTATTTTTTTTATTGAGTTTGGCCAGGGCTGGGTTTGAACCTGCCACCCTCGGTATATGGGGCCAGCACCCTACTCACTGAGCCACAGGTGCCCCCCCCCCAACCTGGTATTCTTTAAAAGTCAATCCAGGAACAGATAGTATCTCCTGGCCTGTTTCCCAGGGAGTTAGCCAAGCAAGAAACTTGGAGTGAACTAGAAGTAAGAAATTAATTAGTACTTTCTCATCTATCTTGGGAGTGCACCAGACTTCTTTCTTTCTTTCTTTTTTTTTTGAAAGCTTGTGGTCTGGAAATTTGCCAGGAGTTAACTCGTATTTTTTCCATTATAGCCTAGACCTGACACCTTTCTGTCTTAGCCTGGAACCACTAGGCCTAACAGTAAAGTGAAGAGTGAGAAGTGAACACACACAGACACACACACACACACATACACACCACCTGCCCCCAACAGAGCCCACCAAGCAGTGGTCTCACTCCAATGAACTTTCCTGGTCGGGCGAAACCAGTCCAAGCACCAGACCCAGAAACAGAATCTTTATCTCATCGGTATTTCTCTTCCCTCTTCTGGAGAAGCTGAGAATAAGTCGCAGAAAGAATCTGAATTTATGACCCTTTCTGTAGTATTGGCCTTTTGATGTGACACGCAATGAAACCATTGTCAATCATAAGACCTTTGCCAATGACAAGTTTTACATTAATAATACCCGCCTTGGAGGTGCTGGGTGCTGTATGACATGCTGTTATTTTACTAATGAGATTATTTTAGGAAGAAGTATTAAGTTAGATTTGATAGTTGGCCTTTGTGGACAGTGAGCGTTTGCAATTCATATGAGATGTTTTTTTTCTTGCTTTTTTTTTGTTTTGTTTTGTTTTTCTTTTGAGACAGAGTCTCAAACTGTCTCCTTTGGTAGAGTGCCGTGGTGTCACAGCACACAGCAACCTCCAACTCTTGGGATTAACTCTTGCCTCAGCCTCCTGAGTAGCTGGGACAACAGGTGCCCACCACAATGCCTGGCTGTTTTTTGGTTACAGTTGTCATTGTTGTTTAGCAAGCCCGGGCCCGGCTCAACGCGACACGTTTGGTGTATGAATCTGGCGCCCTACTCACCGAGCTACAGGCGCTGAGCCATATGAGATGTTTCAAGGACAATATTAGTTACTCTCTATTATATCTTGATTTCTGAAGTGGACTAGGCGATACAAGGTGTCTTTCTCCCAATCCTGTATTATTTGCCAGAGAGCTGCTATACCTAACATTACTTTCTAATACTAAAGCTATTACTCTCTGTGTTAAAAAAAATAAAATATGGAATCTACACTGTGAATCACGGATATGCAGGCATCTCTCAGAGACGAATATATTTACCTTTTAAAAAACAAATATAGGTTCACTCTACTATTTACTACATATATATTTACTTATATTTACTATGTATTTACATAGACAGAGTATTTACTATATCATTTGTTTATATTTACTATATATTTATAGAGACAGACTATTTGCTATATTTATATTTGTATTCTCTTTACCATATAAATATTCTAACTCTACTTAAGAAGGCCAAGTCTTCTAAAATTTCATGTTGCCGTCTGTATGCCATCAGAATGATAAGATTTGATTGTAATGACATTTCTGTTTTGTGTCTAGTTTTTTATATCAAGAACCATGTTCTTTCAAATCACCTTCTTGAATTAGGCATTTCATAACCCACTGATATTGGAGAAATCATACACCATTGCTCCTGCCCAAATGCTGAATCAGATCATCTGGTATCAGCTCAATACACACTGTTCCTAATTGAGAATATTGTGTTATTTATAACAAAATAAATGTGGAAGTGTAGGAATGCCGTTCTGAGCCATCACATATGAAACTGAATTTCTCTCTCTCTCTTTTTTTTTTTTTTTTTTTTTTGCAGTTTTTGGCCGGAGCTAGATTTGAACCCACCACCGGTGGTATATGGGGCCGGAGCCCTACTCACTGAGCCACAGGTGCCGCCCTGAATCTCTGTCTTTTAAAGAATGGAGAAGCAATTATCCAGTGTACTCCATACTGATATGAAGCCAGTAGATGATCTAATACATGTCCACATAAGAGAAAAACTCAATTATGTTAAAGATATGGGGAAGAGGGAGAAAAATAGAGAGAGGGCGATGGGTGAGCTGTCACCTAAGGGACACAATTTAGGGGTACATGGCACACCCCTGGGTCCAGGACACAACTACAGCAGGGACTTTTTCTAACAAATGCAAAGATTGTAGCCTAATTGTCCCCTCACATTCATCTGAAATAAAAATTTTTGAAAAAAAGAGAGAAAGAGAAAAAAAATAAAGAACCTCAAAATGTGTCAAAGTTGTGTTTTGGGCTGGATATTAGCGGCTGGCATGTTTTGAGATAGCCTTAGCGCACAATCAAAAACTTTGATTCCACACAATCGAGAACTCCTTTCCACATTTTTATCCCTGCACGCATAAATGTGAAAATCACAGAGAACCTTGTTGGTAATGGAGCCCCTCTCTCTGGGTACACGCTATCCGACGTTGAACAACGCTCAGACGAGAACACTCCAACATCCTTTCCAAATTTCCCCAAGTTTCCCTGCAAGGTATAGATTACATTAAATGTGAAAACCGAAGAAAAAAGAATTACTCCTACCCTTGTGAAACTGCCAGTACCAGAGAGTTTATTCACAGTCAGAGGCAACTGTTGTAAAGTTTTATGCAAATAAGTTCACTTCCCAAACTTTATTCAATACATCTTCCTCCACCTTTTAAGAATTTGTTTTTATAAAAATATAAAATGTTTATTTAGCTTATTCTTCCTAATGCCTTAAAGATATTCCTCTTTTTAGTGTAATTCCAGTAGCTTTCAAATCCTCTTTGCTTGAGAACTCAAAAATGGGCATTTTTCTAAGATTTCCTTTCATTCTATTAAAAGTTGCATTTTCAATGACAGTTTTCCTTACACAACATATTTCTTAATTTTCTGCAGACATTAAAAGAAACTTTGTTTGTCTGTTTGTTTCCTTTGTTTTTCTTTTTTTAGGAAGCATCATATATGTATGAAAATTTCCTAAACACAACTCCCCCTTGAAATATAGTTTGGTAAAAGACTGCTTATTTTTGCTTGATTTTTCTAAGTGTTCTATGATTTAATTTAAAAAAAAGACCACTTATTTCTGCTTGATTTTTCTGAGTGTTCTATGATTTAATTTAAAAAGCCCTCATATAAAAACCTTCTTATTGAAGCACAACATATGTAATAAAAGTATTTCAGAAATGTGTAAAAAAAAAAAAAAAAGAGGGGCCAGAATCCAAAGACCTGCTTTTATTTAACCTTTTTTAAAGGATCTAACTTTAAATGTAGTTCCACGTACTGAGTGGTAAAGACAACACTGTTTACTAGAAATTCCAAGGAACATACATAAATCATCTGTATTTTAAATATTAATTTCCAGGAAGGAGAAACTCTGCTCAATTATTTTGTATCATAGACATTTTTTGTCATTTAAAGAACACAGATAATCATGTAAAAGATAATTAAGTCCAAATGGCAGGTGCATCCTAAACATTATATCTCCCCATTTATACTATACTTTCAGCGAAAATTAAGTAAATGTCAATTACAGTAAATTGTAGTACAGAAAGCCAAAATACTCTTTCATTGTCTAAGCACTCGATAGCACGATAAAGTGTGTATAACCAACAAGAAGTTAGGGTGTACTTTAAAATAATTAAAGGGATAGGAATTGCAATGTTCCAAACACACAGAAATACTAAATGCCTGAGGTCATGGATATGCCAATTACCCTGATTTGATTAATGCCCTTTTCCTGCCTGTATCAAAAACAGCAACAGCTTCCCTATAAAGTTATCTATGTATTATGTTCCCACCATAATTCAAAAAAATTAGAAATAATTAAAAAGAAAAACAGGAGGGCGGTGCCTCTGGCTCAAAAGAGTAGGGCTCTGGCCCCATATACCAGAGGTGGTGGGTTCAAACCTGGCCCCAGGCAAAAAACTGCAAGAAAAAAAAAAAAAAAAAAGAAGAGGAAAAAAAACCCCAGGTTAATTTTAAAATAAATATTTCAGAGTTTTCTTTTAATATTCTGTATAAATCAGACTGCATAAGATTTTCCCCGAGCGCCTCGTCAAGTATTAATGAAATGCTTCAGCTACAGTGGAACCGTGTTTATCTTTTCTAGACTCTGCAAAAACAGTTTCCAAGCTTCCTCTCTTTCAGGCTGTTTCCCAGGCAAATGTTTTCCAAATGAACCAAACATCAGTGGTACCTCAGAAGAAACACACACCTTGAGATGTAAATTAGCACCAAAAAAATCTAAAGGCGTTGTCAGGGAAAATTTCTCCATCTGGCCATTGTCCAGCCTGTTCTTCTTAACTTCCAACACGTAACCCTGTGTGTGACAAAGATGTCCATGTCCCCCCTTTTTTGCTCCCAATCATCTCTCAGTTTGAGGGTATCACTTCTCAACCATCTTCCTGTATTAACAACTTCCAATGTCTTTCTCAATAATATTTGCTTTGCTTTATTTTAAGGAGGGGAAGCAGGATGAATCACATTTTCTACTGCTTTGCCCACCTTTTCTCATGCAAATGCAAAACTCCAGACCAAAAAAAAAAATGCCTTCTAAGATTTCTCAATACTTATTCCAAGGACTTGCAAAGCCGACTCAGATGGACATTGGCAGAATGAGCCTAGGCTATGACGTGCCATGCACATGATTTCAAAAAGGTCCCAAGTACATCCGCTCACTTTTGAGAGTGTTCACCCTGTAAAGAAAAATTGCTATGCCCCTTGGTATTAAAGAGAACAATCAAGGTTTACGAGCACAGGGAAGGGTTGATGTGCCAGGGGTCTCCTTTTATCATTCCGTCCAGCAACACCACCCAGGGTATCTCCCTACCGAAAGGAAAACAAATCTCTTTATCCAAATGATACAGGCACCCTTGTGCTTACTGATGCACAACTCACAACAGAGAATGAACCCAAGTGTCAATCAACAACTGGAGAAGGAAAATGTGACATATGTCATAAACACAGTGGGACACTCTTTGGCCATGACATACTTTATTTTACAGCAACGTAGATGGGACTGGACAGAGAAAATCAAATGTTGAATGTTCTCATGCATGATACTGTGCTAAAAAGTGAGCTCACTTGGGCCTGGTCTCCACATCAGACAGTGGGGACTCAACAGGTGGATGATGAGAAATAACTTTTACAATGTGCATTATTCAGCTTGTGCAGATGCTAAAATCCTGGCCTGGCCGTGGCCTAATCTATGGGTGAAAAATAAATGTTCGCACTTGTACATCTTTCAGGAATGTTAACAATGAGAAAAAAATACGTCTCCCACTAACCCCACACTCCCGGCTTACTTTCCAAAGCTTCCTTTTGTTTCTTAAACCAAATGAAAGAAGTTCATTTCTTTCCCCAGTTTTTTGTTTGTTTTGTTTTACAACTTTACTTCTACTAAAATTAAGTATTAACTTTCCAGGACTCACGCTTTCCTTTAAGAAAAATACAGAGAACTTAAAATTTTTGAAAACAAATTCAGAAGGTGCCAAACAGTACATACACGTTTTAAGAAAGAAAAAAAAAATTGTATTAAATTTGTAATAGCAAGTTACGTTTGACTTGTGCAATTGCAAAATGGCAAGAGCTGGTCAATGTGACTAGTGTTTCTCTTTTGCTATTGGTATAAATTGAGTCTTACGATGTTAATACAGTTATTTTTTCATTTTTAATTTGTGTAGACATTTTTGGCATTGTCTGTATATTCTCCATCGAGTCTTTTTAATAATTTTTAATCAAATATTTATTATTTCCTTCCTTCATTTTATGTCGGGCTTAATATGTTCGTTCTTTTGCTGGCTTCTTCAAGAGAAAAAAACATCAATTTTAAACCTTAAAAAAATCAAATAGCCTCTGAAGCAGTAAATATCCTTTGGGGAACTGCTTGAGTCACACTCACACATTTTAAAAAGTTGAACTTTGGAAACTTCTTGCACATATTTTGTCTAGGACCCTTGGGCTATTTAAAAAAAAATTGCTATAATTGCCAAGTGTCCTAGATATTTGTTTTTATTGATGTTTTAATTTCATTGTGTTTCTGTCCAAGAATATACTAGGTATAGTTTTAAACTTTTAAAATGTATTATAGTTTATTTTATGAGTCGGCATTTGATTTATCTCTGTGGATGCTTCTTTTATTTGAAAATAAAGTATGTCCAGCAATTTGGAATAAATATAGAATAGATATCAACTATTTTAACTTTTTAATTTCTTTTTTCCTGCCAGGCTAGAGGGCTGTGGTGTAGTAGCTCACAGCAACTTCAAACTCTTGGGCTCAAGTGATCTTCCTACCTCAGCCTCCCAAGTAGCTGGGACTACAGGCCCCTGCCAAAAAGCCCAGTTAGTTTTTCCATTTTTAATACAGACAGGGCTTAGTTCTTGCTCAGGGGGTCTTGAACTCCTGCGCTCAAGCAATCCATCTGCTTCAGCCTCTTGGAGGGCTGGGATTACAGGTGTGAGCCACCTTGCCCAGGCTTCAAGATTTTTTTTTAATTAAATTTTGGATTACTATGAGGGTACTTATGATTAGGTTACATTATTTAGGGTTGTAAAGTTCAAGGTGCTGTTGAGCTCTTCACCCAGATGGTGTGACCTTTACCCCTACATTGTACACGTTAGGTGGGCCCTTCCCCATCTCCTTACTGAATTTAATTATCTCATGTGGGCTGGTAATTGTTAATTTACTAGTTTTGAATTAGTATTGAGTATATGCAATGCTTCCTTTTCCCCTTGGGATATGGATATTTCACATAGGAGAATGTTCTCCAAATCCCCACAGGTAAATACAAAAGGTACAAAGTCTTCCATCTTTTTTTTTTTTTTTTTTGCAGTTTTTGGCCAGGGCCAGGTTTGAACCCACCACCTTAGGTATATGGGACTAGTGCCCTACTCCTGTGAGCCACAGGCACCACCCCTCAAAGTCTCCATCTTTTTTACGTCTGAAGAATGCTCATTGTATTCATACGCCACAGTTTATTTATTTGTTCACGTGTTGAAGGGCACTTGGGTTGTTTCCATATCTTTGTGATCGTAAATTACACTGTGATAAACACTAGTGACGATGCCCTTATGGAAAAATGATGTTTTTTTCCTTCTGGGTGGATGCCTAGTAATGGGATTGCAGAAAGAAATGGAAGGTGTTTACTGGAGTCATCTTTATATTCGCTGATTCTCTATGTGCTGCATCATTTACTAAGAAAGAAAAGCTGGAATCTGAGTCTATATTTATAGATTGGCACATTTCCCTGCAAAGACCTGTTAGAATTTTGCTCTTTGCATTTGGAAACTCTATCATTTTGTTCTAACATTTTTAATGTGCTCATAGTTCCTCGATGAGTTGGTTATCATTAGGGAATATATGATTTCATCTCTAGTTTTCCTAAAATCCAGCTTGTCAGATTTTAATGTAGCCACTTCAGATATTTTAGGATTAGTGATTACATCATATAACTCGCCAATTCAGTTATTTTCTACCCAATGGATTTGTGCACATCTTATGCGTCTTTTCTAACTGGCATACTGCTGGAATTTTACTTTTTATCCAGTGTATTTATTGCATCTATAGATTAAGGTTTTTAGGGCATTACATTTGCCTAATTTGTAGAGTCAAAATACAGTAAACTGCACCCATCTGCAACTTGTCCAGTAAGCTTGGAAAAGCTTGTATGTCTTCGTAACCACATGCTTATCTCAGTAAAAACATACAACCTTTCCCTAATTTTAAAACATTGTCTCAAAAACAAACAAAAAAACCCCCAAAATAAAAAGGGAATTGTCTCATTCCCCTTTTCCATCAAATATCCCTCTATCCCTAATCGTCAGCCACAAAAACATCTGTTTTCTGCTGACATAAATCGCCTACCCCTTTCAGAATGTTGATTATGTGGAATCTAAATTATTAAAGCATAGAGCTGGGTGTTTGTTGTTCCTTAGCTCAGTACAGGTTTGGAGTCATCCACAGTTCTGCACTTATTAATGTGTTATTCCTTTCCAAAGATAAGATTCATTATAACCGTAGGTCTACATCATGTTTTTAGTGGATTTACAACCCATGGGACATCTGTGTTCTTTTCCATTTAAGCTGACTTGGACATCCTTGAGTAAATACTTCACTGTGGCTATGTCTTCATCTCCCTTGAGTAAGTGCCAAGGATAGGCGTTGCTGGGGGGTATAGTACATTTATCTTTAAATCTAGACACACCATCAGTCTTTTCACCTAACAATCTACATCTTCATCAGAAATCTAGGCATTAGGTTCTTTGTGCAGATATTTTGGTGTTCTTAATTTTTGGAGGTATTGAAAAATAGGAGGTCTATCTATCAGTCTATACGTGGTCATACAATTAACTCATGAAGTCATTCTAAACAAAGTGCTACTGACCCTTTTGCTGAATATCACTATGGTTACCAGATCACCAAGGTGAGTATTTCAAAGGGAACCATAGTGACAGTCAATAATGAGGTATGCAGGGCTTTTTATTGTTGTGAACATTTTAGAGGTTAATTGTCTAACCTCATGAATTTAGGATCTATTTTCTATCTCAACTTACCTATGTCATTATCTATCTTCTATCGCTCTATCTATCTATCGATCTATCTAGCCATCCAACCATCTCATCTATCTATCTACCTAACTATCTATTTATCTATCTATCCATCCATCCATCCATCCATCCATCCCTCTATTCTATCTATCTATCTATCTAATATCTATCTATCTATCTATCTATCTATCTATCTATCTATCCATCCATCCAGTCTATCTATCTATCTATCTATCTATCCATCCATCCATCCATCCATCCATCCATCCATCCATCCACCCATCCATCCATCTATCCTATCTATCTGTCTGTCTATCTATCCATACATCCGACCATCCTATCTATCTATCTATCTATCTATCTATCTATCTATCTATCTATCTATCTATCTATCTAATATCTATCCTATCTATCTATCTGTCTGTCTTTCTGTCTGTCTATCTATCTATCCATTCATCCATCCAGTCTAACTTTCTATTCATCCAACCATCTCTTCTATCTATCCATACATCCAGTCTATCTATCTATTTATCCAACCATCTCTTCTATCTATTCATCCATCCATCCATCCATCCATCCATCCAGTCTAACTATCTATTCATCCAACCATCTCTTCTATCTATCCATCCATCCATCCATCCAGTCTATCTATCTATTCATCCAACCATCTCTTCTATCTATCTATCCATCCATCCATCCATCCAGTCTATCTATCTATTCATCCAACCATCTCATCTCATCTATCTATCTATCTATCTATCTATCTATCTATCTATCTATCTATCCATCCATCCATCCATCCATCCATCTAATATCTATCCTATCTGTCTGTCTGTCTATCTGTCTATCTATCCATCCATCGAACCATCTCATCTATCTATCTATCTATCTATCTATCCATCCATCCATTCAGTCTAACCTTCTATTCATTCAACCATCTCTTCTATCTATCCATCCATCCAGTCTATCTATCTATCTATTGATCGATCAATCGATCTATCTATCCATCCATCCATCTAGTCTATCTATCTATTCATCCAACCATCTCATCTATCTATCTATCCATCCATCCATCCATCCATCTAATATCTATCCTATCTGTCTGTCTGTCTATCTGTCTATCTATCTATCCATCCATCAAACCATCTTATCTATCTATCTATCTTATCTGTCCATCTATCTATATCTATAATCTGTCTTATATATCCATCTAGCTATCTATCATCTATCTTCTATCTATTAACTATTAATATGTACCTAATCTTTAACTTTCACCAATTCACCTGTAATGCTTTGGTTCCTAACATCTTACTCTTGGATTTTAAAATACTGATTGATGTCTGAAGAAATTATGTCCTAAGATTTAAAGCTGTCATCATTCATCATCGTTGCCTTCAGAATGCTGATCAAATTAGAAAAGAATGACCTTCTTTTTACAAATTCATTCTGACAGCTTGACCCTCACATATAGGGCAAGACGTCAACACTTCACTTCTGCTAATGCCTCAAAACCGGTATTTGAGTTCTAACGGCCAACTCCATTTTTTTGAGCTCTATCTTTATTTTCAAGATTTTATCTAGTATGAAATTACCTTTATGTACAATTTTCCAGGTTCATCTTTGTTATCTGCATCCTATCACCTTTGCAAATTCTCAGGGACTGAACATAACCAGTTTTTCCTGAATTTCTTTCTTCAAATCACGTAAGTTTTAGATGTTCTATAACTTAAAGAAAAAAAAAATAGCTGCACTCTCAATAAGACCTTTTTTTCTTACATAAAGTTTACATCATATCTTTCCTTTACTTAACAGTTTATCTTCTTGGGTCATCTACATCTCCTGCATCGATTTCTTTTTCTTTTCTTTTCTTTTTTTAAATTTTTATTAAATCATAATTGTGTACATTAGTGCAATCATGGGGCACAATGTGCTGACTTCATATACAATCTGAAGTATTTTCATTGAACTGTTTAACATAGCCTTCATGGCATTTTCTTAATCACTATGTGAAGACATTGGTATTCTGCATTTAAAGTTTCACCTGTACCCTTCTAAGATGTACCATACGTGTGGACCCACCCATCACCCTCTCTCTGTCCATCCTCCCCCGTCCCCGACCCTCCCTTGCCCTTTTCCCCATATTCTTGTTCTGCATCAATTTCTTAACCCGATTAAGAATATACTTCTCACCAGTGAAAAGTCTCTTCCAAAAATCCAGAATTGTTTCCTTTAATCAACCCTCCAATTCATACTCTTGTGTTATAATTTTTTTAATTTATTTTTTGTGTGTTATAATTTGTAATCACACTAAAATATTCTAGATATATTCAGAGTCTCTTGGAAAACACAAGACTGTCATCACTGTCTTCTTCTTAAGCCCTTGGTTCATACGAAACACGGGCATGGCCCAGGGCACACACTCGGGTTCCCTGGAGTTATGAGCTTCTATGCTAATGAAATTTGCTTCCTCTAATTCCCTTGCCAGAGGTTACTATCTCTCTGAAATTTTATTCTGAATAACGTAATTCTTTTATGCACCCCGCTTCAAAGTACATCGGTATTGTAACAATACCATTATTTATTTTTTTTCTCAGGAACTGATTACTCTTCTTAAAGGAGAAGAATAAAAAAGCCCTAAGCTTGTCAGATTTCTAAAGTAAGTCCCCTTGCTTGAAAGAAGACTTCACTTAATAAAACTGTTTATATTTTATTCAAAATTGAAATAATATTAATAATTTATTCTTCTGTACAAAATAGTAATAACCCAAAATCAGGGGAAATGGTGTTATTATTGCAAAGGATTGCCGACATTCAATACCAACCCAATAAAGCACCAAATTTTGGTATGTTGCTATCAAAATGAACCTAGATCATTTTCATAAGGGTAAAATTTACCCAGCTAAGTAAAAACCAACCCAACCCTGAAAACTGTCTCAGTCCCTGTAAAGTATCTACTGTAAGTCACCTAGAACCAATGTCGATGAATGGTGCAATCAGCAAACCATCAAAATATCCACCTAAACTCTGGCCATTAAATTATAACATCTGGCCATTAAATTATAACATCAGACAAATCTCATTATAAAGAACTTGTGAACTCGGATCATATTAGGTAGTTCTAGGAATTTACAGGTAGTTCTAGGAATTTAGAAATAATAGTAGCTATAATAAACAGCAGAAAAGAGGCAGAAGAGAAATTATAAATGGCAAATAACACTTAATATCAAAAGTCTCATGGAAGCATATGAGGAAACTTGTATTATACGTCAGACTATAATTGTCTTCAGAACAAAGACCTTGACTTACTGAGCTGACTTGCTTTACAAAAATAAATTGTATACACCTTTTTCTTTCCAGATCCCTGAAACATCTTTTCTGGAGCAGGTCACTTCCATAACAAAGTCAAAGAGAGAAAGAAATGGCAAGAAAACAGCTGCATATAAGTTGATAAAACCCTGTTTTAAAAAAAAGGGAGAAAAAAATCACAGAACAGGAGATGAAAATTAAAAGATAAAAAAACAGGCTCAGCGGCCTGGGCTCCAGCCACATACATTGGAGCTGGCAGGTTCGAATCCAGCCCAGGCCTGCCAAAAAACAATGACAACTACAACCAAAAAAATAGCTGAGTGTTGTGGCAGGTGCCTGTAGTCTCAGCTACTTGGGAGGCTGAGGCCAGAGAATCGCCTAAGCCCAAGAGTTGGAGGTTGCTGTGAGCTGTGATACCACAGCACTCGACTCAGGATGACATAGTCAGACCCTGTTTTGAACAAAAAAGAGTTAAGAAAACATAAGATCTGTGGAGAAAATATGGAAAGAGGCAGAGAGGATAGAAGTAGGAGAAATAAATGCAATGTAATAGGAAGTAAAAAGCACCTAAAAAAAGGTTTAGTATCCCCCAAACTGAAAACAGGACAGGAGAAATGCCAAGAAACTTGTCTGAAATCACATAATATTTCAAATTTATCTTTTAAAAGACTCAACTTATGTCAGTGTTAATTAATCAGCCATGATCCATAAAAAAATTTGAGCTGAGATAGAAATATAAAAATTAGGCTGATTTATAAAGATTAAGGTTTAGACTACCCTCAATGTTTTTGTTTCTGTAGCAATATTCATTCATCATTTATACAATGATATTCCAAGGAATAGAGTTGGAACCAAAGTGTTTGCATTGTGCACATATCCCCAAATTTTATACCTTTACTCCCGTCTTGGATATAAACATGAAGATCCTTTTCAGTCTAAAACAACAAGAAATGAAAAACTCAGTCAAAAATATAACCATTGCTATTTCTTGTGGAAGCTTCTAACTAGGCAAATTTCAGGCAAAAATTAAATGTGTGAAAGGAAGCACGTGCAAAATCTGATTAAGTTATTTTTTAATTTTTTTTATTAAGTCATAAACACATAGATCCTGTATACATCAATACATTTACGGTGTACAATGTGCTATTTTATATACAACTTGGAATGCTTATATCGAACTAGTTAATATTCGATTTTATATTTTCAAATGATTCTTCTCAGGAAAATGTAACTTTTGGCAGGCACAGTGAAAATGGTGAAAAATTGGATGTGGTGGTACTTGGCTGAGAACTGAGGGAATTAATAGAATCGCTCGCTAACACATAGAAAAATCCTGGGGGAAAGGATGTTTTGTAGAACACTTGGGCAAAAATTTAAGATATGTGTTTCAAAACATAATTTTGAGATGCTAATACTTCAGGTAAGTTTTCATGAGTAATAAGAAATTAGATGTTATTGCACACTATATCAGAATTCCTTGTTATCTTATTTGGCATACAAGGTTTGTGGCTCAATGGGCTAAGGCGCCAGCTACGTACACCTAAGCTGGCGGGTTCGAATCCAGCCTGGGCCTGCCAGACAACAGTGATGGCTGCAACCAAAAAATAGCTGGGCGTTGTGGTGGGCACCTGTAGTCCCAGTTACTTGGGAGGTAGAAGCAGGAGACTCGTTTGAGCCCAGGAATTGGAAGTTGCTGTGAGCTGTGATGCTACAGCACTCTATCCAGGGTGACAGCTTGAGGCTCTGTCTCAAAAAAAAAAAAAAAAAAAAAAGGTTTGC
The DNA here is from genome assembly GCA_963573935.1 of Arctocebus calabarensis. NCBI lineage: Eukaryota > Metazoa > Chordata > Mammalia > Primates > Lorisidae > Arctocebus > Arctocebus calabarensis. Next base: position 8,466 of record CAUYON010110410.1, on the reverse strand, counting down.
AGAATTAAATATCATCATTAATGATCCTCAAGGAATTATTCTTGAGAGTAAAGTCAAAGGTTTTTCTCTTCTAATGAAGACAAAGAGCATTAAAAACAAGAGAATATATAAACTCAGTAAACCTATGTGAAAATAATATTTGAAAATGAAAAGGAAACAAAAATTTGGAATCCTTTAACCTGAGACCTATTTTAACACTTCCTTTGTTGTTACTCTGATTGTTGTGGGATTACGAATGTTTCTTTTGCAATTTTTCTAGCTTCTGATGTTAAAGGAAACAGGCACACTTCATGTGCTGATAACAAATGTTCTCTGGGTGTTTAATTCTCATAAAGTTTTAACCGTGCACCTCAGCGAAACGTTGTAATGTTGTATTTAACTTATTTTTTTAGAAGCATCACGAGCACAATTAGAAATTGGAAAAACAATCTGACTGCAGCTCATTTTTTCGTGGATTCATTTATATTTTCAACCAGTATTTATTGAGAACCAACTGTATTTCTTCTTAAGTTAATATAATTATCATCACTACCACCAATCTCAACAATGCTAATTGTAGTATGTCTAAAAAAATCTCAAAACGGGTGGCACCTGTGCCTCAAAGGAGTAGGGTGCCTGCCCTATATGCCAGAGGTGGAGAGTTCAAACCCAGCCTCAGCCTTAAAAAAAAAAATCTCAAAACATATTGTATAGTCTTAAACTCATAGTATAGTGGTAAGTATATTGCAAGTTCTAAATTATATGTGAAGGATTCAGTGGTGCCTCTAATGTGCAGTAATCTTGAAAATTATATATATTTTTTATTTTCTTATTTTGGGATTTGTTTGAGCTACCTCATTAGAGCCTAAACTCTACCATGAATAATTCATTGAAAAACCTCATTGAAAGAAAGTTGTGAGTTTAAATAATCTTTCCCAGACATTGGACTCCTATCATCCTTTTTAGTGAATGAGTTTTAGCAGGATTCCAAGAAAAATACAACAGCCTGTCAATTGCTGTGTAAGTTAATGCAATCATGGGGTAAGTAAAATGTGCTGGTTTTACATACAATTTGAAATGTTTTCATCAAACTGGTTAACATAGCGTTCATGGCATTTTGTTAGTTATTCTGTTAGGACATTCATATTCTGCATTCAGTAAATTTCCCATGTGCCCTTGTAAGATGCACCCCAGGTGTGGTCCAAGCAATTACCCTCCCTCCACCCATCCACCTCTCTCCCCTCTCTTTTTTCTCCCCTTTCCCCTTCCTCTTGGGCTATAATTAACACCCTGTCAATTTTTTGACACAAGTATCATTTGAAAATAGGTTTATAGTGAATAAATATAGATATGGATTTTTTTTCTCTTTATATTGCACTAGGAACAAAATCTTGGAAATAACCGTGAGTTTATTTTTTGTCAACTCATTTGCAGAATGAAAAATAAGTTGACCTTCACATGAATTTACAAGAACATGCTCCACAGGGGTTAAAAAAAAAAAAAAACACGTCTTAAAGTCTTTTATTTAAAAAACAACAGCAATAATTTCCTTTTAAAGTAGCAGACACAATGTGTGTTCAGCCACCATTCCATACTGATGACCTTAGACCCGTCCTTTCTCTTTTAAATGCCTCATTTTCCTAGAAAATAAGATGATGTCAGCGGTGGCTTTTAGGGCGATGAAGTTACCCTTCACGCAGAAGGGAAATAAAACTAATGGGCCCAGTGCGATAGTATTTATTTCGGGAACTCAAGCACCCGAGCGTGGAAATAATGTCTCCGACTTTAACATTTTATTATCTACACACACCAGGTAGTGCTGCGTGCCTGTCAATTACAGAAATTTGGAAGTTAATGAATCAGCACTCAACACAAGGCTGGTAACTCTCCAGTTTAATTGTTACATTAAAATATTCATGGGAGAGATTGTTAGCCGGTTCTTCTTAACAGATCCTTCTTTGGAGACAGATGGCTATTTTTATTTTGTATGCTCATTTTTAGCAAGCTGGTTTACAGGGTGAGCATATATTGACCATTACATACAAGGGTTGAATGCCAAGTTACTACTAAGAGGTTTATGACAATGAGGTCTCTATATTTACATAATGTGGCCAAGAGTCAAAGTCTCCATGCATTTTTGAATAAAAAATCCTACTTATTGAAAATAAACCTTGCCACTTTATCTTTACTGTGAACCACTCCATGCAGAGTGTTTGAATAAATTTCTTACCAACCTTAGATTTATCAGATTGAGACATTGTCTATATAATTGAGCGGATGGATGCCTGATATACAGTTGATGATAATTAAAGGATTGAATGTGGAAGATTGGCCTCACGGCTTTCAATGATACACGGTAAAGTTACAGAGTCATATATCACACAACATGGAAACAATGCACACGATTACCCCAAATTCATAGCTGATCTCCTAAGACCTGTTGCAATTTAACGAAAAGTGCAATATGTAAAATGGTCGATCTATTTACATAGATCACCACTGCAAATAAAGCTTAACATAAAATAAATAAAATATTTGTTATTCAAAAATAAGCTTAAGGCTTGGCACCTATAGCTCAACAGCTAGGGCGCCAGCCACATACGCTGGAGCTGGCAGGTTCAAGTCCAACCCGGGTCTACCAAACAACAATGACAACTGCAACCAAAAAACAGCTGGGCATTGTGGCAGGTGCCTGTGGTCCCAGCTACTTGGGAGGCTATGATGCCACAGGGCGGCAGCTTCAGACTCTGTCTCCAAAAAAAAAAATCTTAAAAATAAATAAGCCTAAAAGTCATGTTTTCTATGTGTCTGATTTTCATCCCGTCTCGCTCTGTGACTTCAAATATTATTTCTACATGTGCAGCTGACAGTTATGCAACAGGGACGCTCATTTCCAGATTCAAATTTTCACAAATAGTTGTTGCTTTTCTATCTTCCAAACTTTCTCACCATCCATAATGCCCAGCTAGTAAATTTGGAGATGCGCTACCATCCGCCCAGCAAAAATTAAGTCTCAGATGGTAAGAGGGTGTGGAGTCTCCTGTGTGCACACACAAATTGATGCCCCCCACATTTCCCGAAATTGTCAACAGTTCTGCCTCTTGTCCCCCATTGCTATGACTGTGTGTTTTTCATCAAACATTTGAAAATCCGTTTACTTAGTTTTATCTGTACATCAAGTTCAGGAGGAAAAGCATCCTTACCACTGGGTTCTCTCCTCTCTGTAAAGTTTTACTAGTATCCAGTGTGAAGAGTGCCCTGAGCGCATGAGAAATGACATTTCCCAAATCGTCTCTGTACTTAGTTATCTGCCACCACACAGGCTGTGCCCATTATCTTTTATTAAAGTGGAGGGTGAGCAGTTTGAATTCACACTCTTTGTAGTTAAGAAATAAATGGACTTTAACTAAAGCACATAATCTTTTGTGGGCTAATGTGGTTAAAAGAGCAAGTCGTCATCCCCCAATCTCAGGTTTGGGCTCAATGTTGATGGAGTTTTTTGAGAAGAAGCTTGATGAATCTGTGTTTCTGCTTCCTCAGATGCAGAAATATATTTGATTTATATTAAATTAATAAATATATTTAGTTTATCACACAGTATGTACCCTCAGCATTTCAGTATAACCTACTAGGAAAGTCGTTCTTAAGTATCAGTCAAGGGAAAAAAGAAATGGAAAGCTTCTTAAAACATGGGATTTCTGCAAAATCTCCTAAATCTGAAGGTCTAAGGTGAGTCCAGACATTTAATTTTATTTCATTGTCAATTGACAATTTGTCCCTGTATAAATTTTTACGGTGTGCAGAGCAATGTTATAATTTATTGATATGAAATGTGCAATAATTTGATCAAGCTGTGCCCTTCACCTCAAGTACTTGAGACAGTGCAGTGAAGACTCTTACAATTTACTCTTGTGACAATTGTGAAAGGGACAAAACTTTATTACTAGATTTATTGACCCTGATTTGCAGCAGAGCAAAGAAAAAGAGAGGGGGAATCGCATCGCGCCTTGTTTCACCGACATCTCCGCATTTCCCACCTTCTGCCTTCAGTAACTACCATTCACCTCTCTGCTTCTGGGAGAATGATTCTTTTAGATCCCGCGAATATTTAAATTCTAACACATCTCCGTGCCTGTTAGTCTGCACTCTCCATCATATTTGGATTATGACAATGAACGCTTCGTCACATTTCTTGTTTAACAGTTTATCCCTATCGATTAACACTGTGACAAGTGCAATAAATATTAACTTATTCAACTACATGAATAGGTTAGCTAATTAAATCTAGAGACACAGGTGAAAAGATGGCTTTCATTGGAAAATCATTTTTTTTTTTCACTCACATGCTTTTTGCTTTTTGTCCCCCCACCAACACATTTGGTTCAGGACACAATAGATGGATTTACAACCAACTTGGGAAGATGTAGTTTGGCTATAATACCAAGAGACAAAAGCCAGAAAAGGAATAAATATGCTAAAAATACACTATCTCTCTACTCATTCCATCCTTTCTAACTAAGACTTTCAAGTTATCATTAAAAATAAAGACAAGTGGAAAGTTTAGGACTTTTTAATATTCTAGTTGTGATCCTGTAGGGTAAGAAAAGTCATATCTACATATATGAAGGCATTTTTGTTGTGAAAAATCATTTTCTTAACCATTTCCTGAAGCTAAGAATTTTCACACGTATGTTGACTTGAGGCATGATATTAAAAGAAAATAAGTCATTTTGTTCACCCACTTGGAAGGTTTTGAAGTTTATAAAATATAGATATTTAAAACAATGACTCATTTAGATGTTTTTGCTAGGATTTTTGATAGGATTGTTTCAAGCATCTTATATCCTTTTATATATGTATGTGAAAACAGTTGTTGAAATCTGGTGTTCAAATAATTGGACATTTTTGAATAATTTAACATTTTTTTGAGACAGAGTCTCACTATGTCACTCTCTGTAGAGTGCAGTGTTGTCACAGCTCACAGCAACCTCTAACTCTTGGCCTTAAGTGATTGTCCTGCCTCAGCCTCCCAAGTAGCTGGGACTGTAGGTGCCCACTACAAGTCCTAGCTATTTTTTGTTGCAGTTGTCATTGTTGTTTAGCTGGCCTGGGCCAGGTTCGAACTTGCCACCCTCAGTGTAGGGGCTGGGGCTTTAACCACTGTGCTATAAGCACCGAGCCTAATTTAACATTTTTTATTGTCCTATTTATGTATGTGAAATAAAAGAAGAATAGAAACAATGACTTTGTCTCTAACTTGACATATGGTCAAGTTCTTATTTTCTAAATGATTTGTGTATAGAAAAAACTTGATACCAGGTCATTAAAAACTTTATCCACTTTAAAGAAGGAAAATGTGGCAACTATTTTCTATATATATACACGCACACACACAGACCTAACATCTGTATTATCTCCCTAGGTTATCTATTAATAACTGCTCATTTAATTTATTAAATCAAAATAAAGGAAGATTTGATCAAGCCAATGTTTGAGTCAAATTCAGTATGGAGACAGAGGTTGGTGCTTTCCCCAAAGAGTTTGTGGGCTTGTCTTAAACATTGAATTTTTGTGCCTACCTTCATTCAGCACCATCTGATAAACTGAGTCCACAGGCTGTCATCAATGGGAAATCAATGCGTACCAAACTGGAGTAACAAAACAATAGTGGAATTTGGAAATTGGCTGTATGAGTCTGTGCAGGCTTCCATAACAAAAGATCCCAGATTGGCCACATTGGAGAGAGAGGGAGAGAGGGAGATTGGACCACACGTGCTTTTCAACTGATATTCCAGGATGACAATTATGTTCATTTGTTCTTTCAAGATGACATTGTTTGGGAAATGTACTTATACACCACACTCAGCCTCATATGACTTTAATATTTACCAAATAAGGCAAGCACTGTACCAAAATTGCTTTGTGTTGGTTTGGTGCCAATAGCACAGTGGTTATGGGGCCTGGCCACATACCCCAAGGCTGGAAGTTTCGAATCCAGCCCAAGTTCAGCTAAATGACAATGACAACTGCAACAAAGACATATAATGCTGTGTGAAAGGAACCACCTCAATTAAAAAATCTGTCACCACTTGCTCCCATGAAATCAATATCTCTCTTTTTCTCACTGTACATACACATACACACACATGGGTGCATGCAAACACACATACATTTTATGATTGCTTTGTTTATCCGGCTGGAAACACACTTAATTAATGTTTCAGGGAAGCTTCTCCTTCAACACTAAGAAATAAATTGAGTAGCTCACAGGAATGAATGCGTTCAAGTATGATTATGCTGCAATGTCAAAATGTGCACCATTCTATAGCATCCCGACAGAGCCAGGTGCAAAAAAGCGACTCAGTATTAAAGAAAACACTTAATATCCTTTTCCCAATAGCAAAGTGAACTTGATACATCCCCTGATGTAAAAAGCATTAACCGGCTTGGATATAAACTCACGTCACATGAAAATAAAACTGGCTGGAAGAATGTAAATAAACAGAAAGTTAATTAAAATATGTCCAAGCTGTGAAGTGACCAACAGGCTGTCACGGCGAATTTCCTAGCCAAAGAACTAGAGGCTTATGAATATTAAAAATCTAATAAAAGATAGTGTGATGTTTAACTCGAAATGACTCTGCGTACATATTGAAACAAACAGTTACATTGGCACATAAGGATACAAAATAATCTTCCCATTTTAAGGACAGAACTTGGCAGTAAATTACAGGCTTGCAAACACACACATCCTATTACCTATCAGAACTATTTCTAAATATTTGCCTAAGGAAAAAAAGTATGTTCTTAAGATATTTGTGCAAGAATGCTCACGGAAGCTTGATTCATAACAGCCCAATACTAGAGACAGTCCAGATAGTACAGACGGATCGAAAAAGTATGGGGTATTTATATAACAGACTACTATTTAATAATAAAAAATATGGGTATAGCTAATAACATGAGGTATTTTCTTTTTTGTTTCAGATTCTTTGAGGGTTTGAAGAATTAGGTGACGCTGATTGCATTTGTTAGGTAAAGTCTCTCTTATAATTGTGTCCCACACCCAAGAGCTGTGTCACGCACCACAACCCCCATCCCTGACCCACCTCCCCTCTCCTGACTCCCTTGTTTCCCTGCCCCCACCTTTAATTCATCTGAGTTTTTCTTTTATGTGGGTGTATATTAGATCACGGACTGCCTTCTTATTAGAGTTTAGTACATTGGGTTCTTGCGTCTTCATTCTTGTGATGCTTTAGTAAGAAGAATGTGTTCCACTTCCATCCAGGTTAATACGAAACATCTAAAGTCTCTGTCTTTTTTATGGCTGAATAGTATTCCACCATACACATATACCACAGCTTGTTAATCCATTCCTGGGTTGATGAGCATTTAGGTGGCTTGTTAATTGAGCTGAGATAAACAGTCTAGTTCAAATGTCTTTATGATAAAAGGATTTTTTTTTCTTCTGCTTAGATGCCTAGTAATGGGATTGCAGGATCAAATGAGAAGTCTAATCTGAGTTCTTTGAGAACTCTCCATACTTCCTTGCTAAAAGGTTGTGTTAGTTTTCAGTCCCACCAGTGCCTAACCCCAGTGAGAATAGCCCACATGAGGAATTGTTCAAAAAACAATATTAATTTATTTTCTTCTGGGTAGATGCCTAGTAATGGGGTTGCAGGAGCAAATAGTATGGCACAGCTCTTGGGGGTGGGACACAATTACAGAAGGGACTTTACCTAACAAATACAATCAGTGCAACCTAAGTCTTTGTACCCTCAATGAGTCCCCTAAACAACAAAAAAATGATATTGAGAGAAGGAAGCTAGCCCCGCCTTCCAAAATGCAAACTGCTATGCATGTATTCATATGAAAATTGAGACAAATTCTATGGTGAAAAAAATCCAGATTACTGTTGCCTACCCAAGTAGGAAGAGTTAGGAATTCATTGGAAATTGTGGAGTTGTGGGAAGGAGCTGAGTGAGTTGTCCATCTTTATAGAGGCTTAATGTAGATACACATTACAAGACTGTGTCAAGACTTAGGGGCAGGGATACTGTAGGTTGCTTGCTTTACTTAGGGACGCAGATTTCAGCTAAAGAGAAACAAATGCAACACGAAAAAAATTAAAAAGTATGTATGCTAAAATATTTGCAATGGAGTGCACTGGTGTCTACAGCTTAATTTAAAAATACATTTAAAAAATAAGACAATTAGGCTTGGCACTTGTAGTTCAGCTGCTAGGGCGTCAGCCACATACGCTGGAGCTGGCCGGTTCCAACATAGCCAGGGCCCGCCAAACAACAATGACAGCTGCAACCAAAAAATAGCCGGGCGTTGTGGCGGGCGCCTGTAGTCCCAGCTACTTGGGAGGCGGAGGCAGGAGACTCGCTTGAGCCCAGGAATTGGAGGTTGCTGTGAGCTGTGATGCCACGGCACTCTGCCACTCTACATAAAAAACGAAAAAAAAAAAAGAAAAGACAATTA
>CAUYON010110409.1:0-10185 GCA_963573935.1 Arctocebus calabarensis | reverse complement strand
TTTATTTATTTATTTTATTTTATTTTTTTGAGACAGAGCCTCAAGCTGTCACCCTGGATAGAGTGCCGTGGCATCACAGCTCACAGCAACCTCCAATTCCTGGGCTCAAGTGAGTCTCTTGCCTCCACCTCCCAAGTAGCTAGGACAACAGGCGCCCACCACAACGCCCGGCCATTTTTTTTTTTTTTTTTTTTTGGTTGCAGCCGTCATTGTTGCTTGGCGGGCCCAGGCTGGATTTGAACCCGCCAGCTCAGGTGTACATGGCTGGCGCCTTAGCCCGTTAAGCCACAGGCGCTGAGCCAAAAAAACTGCTATTTTTTAATTCAGACTAAAATGTCATATGAAATTTTAACAATTAAACAACTATTTCAATCCCAATGAAGTATCATTTCAAATATATTTCCTTATGATAATTTTATATAGAGGAAAAGGAGAAGGAATGAGAAGCAAAGTAGTTTATATCCTAAAAGTTCTAAAGGATAAAGATAAATATTCTGTAAGGTAAAAAACTCTGGAAAAGATGTGGTTCCACACTGGAGACTGGTATATTCTTTCTTTCTTTCTTTTTTTTTTTTTTTTTTGCTTTTGCTTAAAATGCTTTATTTTTATTAAATCATAGCTGTGTATATTAATGCAATCATGAGGTACAATGTGCTGGTTTTATATACCATTTGAAATATTTTCATCAAACTGGTTAACATAGCCTTTAACTGGTTAACATGGCATTTTCTTAGTTATTGGGTTCAGACATTTATACTCTACACTTAGTGAATTTAAGATGTACCCTTGTAAAATGCCCTGTAGGTGTGGGTCCCTCCCTCCACCCATCCTGGTATATTCTTTCGGTGAGTCTGACACAACCATTTTTTCCCCTCTAGTGTTAGAATAAAGCAAAGTTTCTTTGATTGAGTACCAGATGAACTAATATACTTCAGTTAAATCCATCTTATAAGGAATATATGTTATCTTTAAATTCTAAAATCAAAGTAAATTCAGCAAAATGTTCACAATATAAAACATGAAAATTAGAACTAAGGATCAAAAAATTAACATCTCTTTTCATAACTTTCATTAATCCACAATCACCAGGTGGAATGGCAGGTAACCAAACATATCCTCTCCTGTGCAGTCACTCCCTCCCTATCAAACTCTATTACCCTGTGTTTCCTTACCTATAAAATAATGGCAATAAATCTAATTCAAAGGATGCAGGATTAAATGCAATACCAACACACAAGCCAGATACATAGCAGGTATTAAATAAATGGTAGAATGTAAATGATGAAATTGATGCTGATCTCACTGTTCGAAGGTATACTTGAAGGTGATTATCCTAAATTCTAAATCTCAGGTTACTCTGAATAAAAGCATTCAACAGCTCCTTCAATCTTAATTATGAACTCCATCTCAGCAGCCTGGAAGATATGCCTTCATGATCCAAATTCTGACTTCCCGAAACTAGACTCAGGTATCACCTTTCCTGGGTGACGCTTCCCTCTTCTTGAAGAAGTCGGAGAACCCATCCTCTGGGTTCCCAAAGCTCCCTGTGCTTTCATCAGTGGGAGTACTTCTTAGATTGTAATTGCTTATTTACCTCTCTCCTTCAACAAATGATGACCTGTAATATAGGCATAAACTACTTTTCTTCACCTCTGTATTCCAAAGCCTAACGATAGGGTCAGGTATATAATAGACAATTGTAAAGTATATTGAACAAATGCATACTGTTCTTAAAAGACCTGGTGAGCTTTGAGATTCCCACACTCTCAATCTGTAAGTAAAATAATGCAATGCACACCGCTACTTAATTTGCTTCTCCCATTTTTCGTTCTAGTCAATGTAAAACACAGAGAATCTGAAACAATTGAGTAGTTTCGGATCTTTATCAATGTAACTTACTTTCTACAAAGGACTAGAATCAAAATGGTAAAAACTCTAAGTATCAAGTGATTATGTTTAAACAAAAATCAGTCTGTTCGAGGAAATGAGGGTAGATTAAATTCTACACCTTAAAACATCGAAAGCAATGTTGCAAGTGCCTTGTAAAAAGTTATCTCATTTGGTTATCAACAACCTCAAAAGACAGCCACCCACTTTACACAGGAGAATAATGAACATACAGGAAAGTTAAGTATTTTCCCAAAGTCATATAGCCAATATAGGGTGAGAGCTGGATTAAAAAATACAAGCCTATTAATAATGTCTGTATTTCCACTATTATTTATATGGTTTTTGAAAATTATATTTTATAGTAATAAAAATTATTTACAATATTGCTATTTACTATTTATTACAAAAATTCCTTTAATATGATTATTCAAAATAGTCCTCACATCAGATGAAGGCATACATACAAGAAATACAAAAAGGAAAAAGCTAATACACAGGAATATTGGACCTTTCTGATTTTCTTACTAAAAAAAAGTAGATCTGGAAGACACAGACTGGAAAGGCACAAATTTCTGGGAAGGAGATAAGATCTAATTGCTTCATACATGTAAGGGACTTTACAGTTCTACGAAAGTATGTTCATGTCACTACTCCATTTACTAATCACTACCCTCCTGTGAAGAAGGCAAAGATTATGATTTTCATTTTACAAACATAACTTGGAAATCAAGTTAGAAATGTACTACAATTAACTCATTACAGCCAAGGCACTTAGAAAACTTCCAGAAAATTTTACAGAACACACATACTCTATTCATTATGGAGAAGTATTAATAACTTTAAAATACAACTTTGCGAGCATTCTCTTTGATTTATCTTAAATTACAGACAAAGGGTAATAATCTTATTACAGGCAATTAGATTGCATTGTGTGTGTATGCAGTAATAGTTGGATCACTGCTTTCAAATTATATATCCAAACTAATTCATCCTTAAAATAAATTTGAGAATCTCTTTGGAAGGCCAACTGCATACAATCCCCAAAATGAATTAGCCTTCTTTGAGGGGAAAACTCCAAAACTTCAATCCACTGTTCCCAGCACCTATATCACTGCAGGAGGATTCACACCATCAATGGTTAATTGGCCCTGCCGGGGAGCCGGGGCCCCATCCATGAAATCATCACTGTATTCTCCCCTGCCTACCTCTTATTTTCTGGGTGTTTTCCAACAAATCATAATTTTCTGATGTCTCATTTTCCTTAAATGAAAAATAAAAACTGAGGAGTTTGACACCAGCCTGGGCAACATAGCAAGACCCCATCTCTAAAAAAAAAAAATAATAAGAAAAATGAGCCAGGCATGGTAGTGTGCACCAGTAGTTACAGTTACTCTGGAAGCCAAGGCAGAAACATCCTTCAAGCCCAGGAATTAGAGGATTCAGGGAACTATGATGAAGCCACTGCACTCTAACATGGATGATAGCTTTGTCTCTAAAAATATGTGCTAAACATGGTAATGGATATAGCGGATAGAAATGAGAAGAGCAGACCAAACAGTTCAAAAAGAATCGCAGAGGGCGGTGCCTGTGGCTCAAAGGAGTAGGGCGCCAGCCCCATATGCTGGAGGTGGTGGGTTCAAACTCAGCCCCAGCCAAAAACTGCAAAAAAAAAAAAAGAATCGGAGAGAAACTGAGACACAGAAAACAAAGGTTTTTTAACATAGGCAGGTAAGAGTCTCTGAATGAATGAAGATAAAATAGTGGACAAAATATTTATTTAGAGATGAATTCAAGAAAACATTTCAGAACACTTAATCCCTTTGTCCATGTTTTCCATTAGGTCATTAAGCATATTTAAGATATTTAACATCTTTGGCTAGTAATTCTAGCATGTGGGCTTCTTCAGGAATAGTACTATCAAATTCTTTTCTCCTGTGGGCCACATTTCCCTGTTTCTTTTTTTCTTTTGAGACAAAAGCCTCCAGCTGTCACCCGGGATAGAGTGCCAGGGCATCATAGCTCACAGCAACCTCAAACACCTGGGCTTAAGCGATTCTCTTGCCTCTGCTTCCCAAGTAGCTGGGACCACAGGTGCCCGCAACAATGCCTGGCTATTTTTTGGTTGCAATTGTCATTGTTGTTTGGCAGGTGCAGGGTGGATTCGAACCTGCCAGCTCTGGTGTAAGTGGCTGGAGCCTTAGCCACTTAAGCCACAGGCGCTGAGCCCCCTGTTTCTTTTTTAGTTTTACATATTTTGTTGTTGAGATTTGGACACACTGAGTCCTACACTGGAGTAGCTTTAGAAGTCTAATTCTTTCATCCCCCCAGGATTGCTCATTTTTCCTTGTTGTATGCTGACACTAACCATTTTATGACTTTTCTAAACTTTTTTTTGCCTTTGCTTGTCTCTTGGCCCTTGTCTATTCCTGATGTGTAGTCACTAAAGTTTCTGTTCTATTATCTCTGCAGTAGGCCAGTGATGTGATGCAGATTTCATTAAATGTCTGGCTCCAAAAAGGGGGTGAGTGGGTGAGAAGAGGCACTGTCTCCTTAAACCTCCTGAAAAATGCCACTGGGGGAAGCCACTGCAGCTACCAGGCCCAACCCCAAGCATCTGCACCAGTGCCCCAGCGACCCCAAACTGACCAAAACACGTGTCTCTAAATTTACGGAGAATGAGGTCCCCACTGCCAGCCCTTCAGGTAGATGCTCCATAATATGGAGCATATCCCCACAGGCCATGAGCTGAGGACCAGGGGATGGTCCCCGGTTCACCTGGGCTGCCCTCCTGACAAACAGCGGCCTCTCCTTTCATCAAGTCCACCCCTGATTTTTGTAAGTGTCCAATCAGAGCCCAGAGTCCCCAAACAGTTGATTCTGGGCATTTTTTCCAGTTTCGTGGTTTTTTTTCAGTGTGGTGGTCAACTGCTGGAGCTTTTTACTATGCCATTTTGAGTGACATTCACCCCTTTCCTTTATAAGGTGTTTTTCCTGGACCTTTCTGGGATTAGCCGCTCCAAGCTCTCAGCCTATGTTTGAGAATGGTAAAAGTTGCCAGGGAGGGATTAAGTGTTCAGAAACAACTACTGTTAACACCTTGGCACTCTGGATATTTTTCTATATGTTACATGTGTGTATATAATTTTCTTTCATCCAAGGACATTCAGAGTATGTTTTCTTTTTCACTTAAGAATCTCTGGCTATGTTTTCTTACCAATAAATTGTAGCATACTCATATGTGATGTCATTTTTACTAGGCCTGTATTATTCTAAGACACGAAATTATCATGATTCACTTAATCTTACTGCTTTTAAACTGTTTCCACCTTTTATTTTTCTTATGAAGAACTCCATAATAAATGTCCCTATAACTAAATCTTTGTACAGTCTCACTGATTTCCTTAGAATAAATTCTCAGAACGAGTAATAGGAACGCATTTCAAAGGTGTTTAAAACACATGCCAAATTGGAGAATAAGTTTTCTAAAAGAAAATTAGAGAGGTTTCCAGAAATGTCCTAGAATAGCTTCCAAAGTATGATCTAATGAAAGGGATCAGGAACTATTAAGTCAAGGCTAAAACCTGATGAGATCTTTTTAAGATTATTGGAAATTTTTAGTTTCCCCATGTTTGCTTTCCTCTTTCCCACAAAGACACACTGTTTCCCTACAGTGACCAGACAAAGTATTTACATTGAAGAAGCGTGTGGATTTATTTTATCTATTGGGTCAGCACAGAAGGGGAAAGCGGGAGAGACTGCACCCAGCCCCTCCAGCAGCCTGGTCAGAGAGGAGCCTGAGTGAACGCCCAGTAGAGGCCACTACCGAGGAAAAACGATACCAAGCTGAATAATTTACATCAGTTAGGAAGATATGTAAGAGAATACATGGGGAAATGGCAACAAGAAAGAGTGGCTCTGAGAATTTTACTAGTACTTTCATTCACACAATTACTAAAAAGTTCACCCCCTGGCCATATGACCCAAAATCTGACCCTATTACCAATATTCTCATGAGCTCATTCTGTAACATGAGACAAGCCATTATTTATTTCACAATAGATTAAACCTATCTTTATTGACGCTCCGCTTCCATCAAGCTTGGACTATTTAAGTCCCAGGCTTGTTCTAGTTTACATGGTTACCTACATTCCAATCCAGCTTAGAAGCCAACAGGGCTCAGTGAATTAATCAAGTTACTATTAAAAAGCAGTTGGCTTTGCTGGTTCTTTTCTAAAATATCACATTACCTCATATGTGACCATGAACAAACTAATCGGCCACTGCTGCTTCATAATCATGGATATTACTTCCAGCCATCCACTCTCAGCTTCTCTAAGCCAGACAGTAAGAGGTGGGATGGCAAGGAAACCTAAAAGCTATGTTTTCCTCTTCTTGTCTCATATTAGAAAACAGACAGGAAATATACATCAAGGAAACAAAAGGGCTGGAGAGCCATCACATCTCAAGCAGCTCCTAACTCTCCCATAGACTCTTCTCTATTATCCAAAGCTCATGAGAAAAAATGCCACTGATACTTAGTTCTTACACAGAAGAGGTCTTTAAGAGAAAAGCTTTGGATCTTGAACCTGACCACTACTTGTGCAAGATGCCCACAAGAGGGAGCCCTGCAGTCACTGTCTGCTGCCTTCAGAATGTGCCAATACCTGCTATCATGAATTATCCTTGGAGATTACTATTTAAAAAAATTTTTTTTTAATTCAATGCTATAAGGTTTTTAAAAATTCAATGCTATAACGTGTGACTCTAGGGAAAAGGTCATGTTGGATGGTGATAGATCTACAAACCTACTGTTAATACTGAATAATTACATTTATCCTATATCTCTGGGTCATGTTTTCTCAGAAGAACGGCTCCATTTAGCACACATGGACGAATGGCGGGTGTTACAGTCATTAGCAGAGCACGTGCAGAGGTGGAAAGGCAGTGCGGCAGAGCGGATAAAGACACAGGCTGACGAGTTAGACATCTGAGTTTCAATCCCACCTCCGCCACTGTTACTGGTTTTGTGACACGAAGCAAGTTATTTAAGATCTATGAACCCCAGTTTCTTCCTCTGTAAAACAAGCCTCACAGGACTGTTGTAAAGATTAAACTAGATACCATATACACATACTTACTCATTTTTTGGTAAAGAATATGTACTTAAAATTAACAAATATACATGTACTTGTTATTATTATAAATATAAAATATTTTTAAACACTTCATACTATTTAACAAAATCAGATTTCTTTTCATGACAGTATAACTTCATCCTGCAAACCGCTGCTTACTTAACCTACTGCAGAAACAAATGCACATATTTAAAAGATTTCAAAATGTGCATGTAGTCTCACTACCTTGGAATGAATTTAAGTCATAAGCCTAAACTCAGTATAAGTCAGAGAAATAATGTAGCTATGTATAATCTAAAATGAGGTCAATGTTTTGGTTTTTATTTTTGTAGAGACAGAGTCTGACTTTCTCGCCCCTTGGTAGAGTGCCGTGGCGTTACACAGCTCACAGCAACCTCCATCTCCTGGGCTTAGGTGATTCTCTTGCCTCAACCTCCTGAATAGCTGGGACCAGAGGCGCCTGCCACAATGCCCAGCTATTTTTCTGTTTTGCAGTTCTGCTGAAGCCGGGCTTGAATCCACCACCTTTGGTACATGGGGCCTGTGCCACACTCGATTAGCCACAGGTGCTGCCGAGGTCAATGTTAATGAGAATAAAAAGCATAACCAATATTTTTTCCCCTTAAGGAATTCTTATAACTTTAGTTTGCAGAATTCAATATTCACTTTGAAAGAATTCAGTAAAAAAAGAGATGTGAAATTCTCTCCAAAGATTACTCTTTTGTTATAGATGAGGCTTTTTCACTCTTCAGAGCTGGGTTATGGGATATGTAGAACCCTTTTATATTTAAACTCAGGCCTCAAATGTAGCTGCTAATTCATTAAATCACTAATTCTCTTATTAAAGTAAGCTAAGGAAAAAAAAAAGCATAAATGACCTTAATACAGCACTTCTTTCAAAACTTAAAATACAAAATAAACCCGTAAGTTGAAATTCCAATTTCACCAATTCTCCAAAGTACTAGTATGTAAATGGTAGTAGTAAAACTACCATTTTAACTGAATTAAGATTAAAATCCAATCCTTATCAGTCAAATCTCTAATTTATACTATGAAGTTAGAGAAAACATCTGGAAGACAAAACATTCTGTTCTTTTAACTTTAGGACAAAAAAGAAACAAAAAGGCTCGGCGCATGTTGCTCAACGGGCTAAGGCGCCAGCCACGTACATCTGAGCTGACGAGTTCGAATCCAGCCTGGGCCTGCAAAACAACAATGATGGCTGCAACCAAAAAATGGCCGGGCGTTGTGCCAGCACCTGTAGTCCCAGCTACTTGGGAGGCGAAGGCAAGAGACTCGCTTGTGCCCAGAAATTGGAGGTTGCTGTGAGCTGTGATGCCACAGCACTCTATCCAGGGTGACTGCTTGAGGCTCTGCCTCAAAAAAAAAAAAGAAACAAAAAGCAGTAGTTCTCAAATGTTGGCATTTCAGAATCACCTTGAAACTAGGTAAGTTTTAAAAAAAAACACATTCACGGGGCAGAATGCTGTGTTTCCTGATGCAATTCAATATAGCAGCACTAATCTCTACATACACCACTTGGCAGGAGGATTGTTGTAAAAAGGAGGTGGGAGCCCAGATGATAGAAAAAGAATGAAAAGGGGGCATCCTGTTATGGTTTCCCAGGATAGCACCATGAAATATTAAGTAAATGTTAGTTTTGAAACCACCAGATACGATGAGTGATTGAGAACAAACTAAAATTTAATAGAAACTCCAGACAAAATACAGCCTTAGTCTACACCATTGCAGCTCCGAGGGCAGGCTGGCATGCTCGAGCTCGAGAGACTGAGTCACAAATGATGGATAGCCATGTTAGCAAACCAAACAGCAGTTCAAAAAAAGGATGCTTGTGAATAGAAAAGTAATGACCAGCTAGTACAATACGAAAGTTAAAAATACTATAACAAAGAAAACTGTGCTGCTGAAAGATATACCAAGCAAACAACTTTTATGCCTCAAGAAAAAAAGGACAGCACTAAAAGCTACCAAACATAATAGAATCTGCCCTTGTATGGGAGTTACTAGATAAAATGAGACAATCTAAGATAACACAACCGGTACAATATAAGCTTCTAAGCTCAAAATATACAGAGAAACAAATACACTTTCAGGTCATATAACTCATGAAACAAATGATCTAACACAGCCCTGTTAGAAAGATAGGCAACAACCTCAAATCAATTGCACATGAGGAACTAAGGGAAAATTTGGAGAGAATTTTGACCCTTCCTAGTGGGTCATTATAATCAAGACAACATGAGACAAATGACTCCACAGAAAGGCAGCAACAAGCCTGAGCTCAGTGAACAGTTAATACAGATTACACGTAGAGAACGACAGATAGGACCCTGTACAATCTAACTGGTGGAAGATAAACAATTCTAGTCAATTCAGTGCAATAAAAACATAATCTCTGCTTTGAGCCAGAAGCTGCCAGAGACCAGGAATAGAAAGATGGATAAAACTAACAGCCTAAAGTTAAGAGCTTTTAGGCAACAATGTAAATATAATGAAAGGTTCCTGCTGCTCTAGCATGGGGCAGAATAAAGAGCTAAAACTGAAACGAATCAAGAGCGCAACGTAATGGGCAAAACACATTTACATGGACTGGAACCTTACTGTGTGCCAAGAGTAAAAGAATATGGAAAAAACCTGCATTCGTGTGGACATGAAAATGACAGTAAAGAAACATATTCCTCGTATTACATCCTGTTGGACGCTGGCAGAGGCCAGGTCCTCCAGGCTGAATGACGTCAATGAGCTTTGGCAAATTCCATGAAGAGAACTGTCAGGCTGACAATTTCCATTACTATTTAACAATCATGCCAGAATCACTCAAAAGAACACATCAGACTTTCTAAGTGGGCATATGAGATAAGATTATAATAATTCCTTTATGTTTGAAGATATTAGTATTTGTTATTACGTAAGTTAAAAATAGTATGTAGAATGTTACAGAGCGGAGAGAGTGAGGAGGCTGCGTCTGGCTCCCGCTCTCACAGCCACTGCAGTACAGTGAGCTCCATAGAGACAGCGCTGGGGCAAGTGAGAGCCGGACGGGCACTGGGCGACTCTGTGCCTCGCTGAGGAAAAGTAACTAAACATGGGCAAAGGAGATCCTAAGAAGCCGAGAGGCAAAATGTCATCATATGCATTC
>CAUYON010110408.1:0-53800 GCA_963573935.1 Arctocebus calabarensis | reverse complement strand
ATTTGGGACTTTCTCATAACAAGTTGAGACAACCCAAATATCTGACCAGAAGAAGATACTTCCATGAATCCCTGAGCTGGGAACTCAGACGGCCACTGAAATTGCATTTCTGCAGAGTCCCTAAGGCTGGGGTGTGGGGTGGACAATGATCTGGGCAGAGACTTCTTATATTAAGACGTCGAAAGCACAGACAACCCAGGCAGAAATAGACGATTCAGACTATATCAAGTTAAAAGGTTTCTGCACAACGAGAAGTCAACCAACCAAATAGAAAACTCACAAATGAAAGAAAATATTAGCAAATATCCAATTGACAAGGAATTAATACCAAAAATATATAAGGAGCTAAAACAACTCAATGTTATAAAAATAAAACAATCTAATCCAATTAAAAATAGAAAAAATATATAAACAGACATTTCTCAAAAGAAGACATACAAATGGCCAACAGATACATGAAAATGCTCAACATTACTAATTATCAGAGAAATACAAATAAAAATCATAATGTAAGAATCATCTCACCCTAGCAAAAATAGTTGTATCAAAAAAACAAGCAATAACAGAAGCTGATGAGGATGTTGAGATTGGGGTCCCTCATAAACTGATGGTGGGGATGTGAATTAGTGAAGTCTCTATGTAGAACAATAAAGAGATTCCACAAATAACTAAAAACTTCTGTAGGGTTCAGCAATTCCACTACTATCCAAAGGAAATCAATGTGTCAAAAAATATCTGCACTCCTGTGTTTACCTGAGCAATATTCACAGTAACCAGAGTATGGCATCAAACTAAGTGTCCATCAACGGAGGAAGAATAGAGAAAATGAGCCATATATGCATAAGGGAGTATTACTCATCCCTAAAAAATGATGAAATCCTGTTATCTGGAGCATGGACAGAACTGGAGGCCATTGCAGTAAGTGAAATAAGGCAGCCACAAAGAGACAAATATCACACGTTCTTACTCAGATTCATGAGCTTAAAAAGATGGATCTCAAGAAAATAGAGACTAGATTGGGGATTACCAGAGGATGGGGATTAGGAGAGAAAGACAGGGGGAAAAAGGATATAAATGTATCTATTGCATTAAAAATTGTAAAGATGGTAAATCATATATGCATATTTACCTCAATAAAAATTTTAAAATTTATATAATTTTCTCAGCAAGAGAATGGATGGATATTGTAGAAAAATGCCACTTTTAAGAATGTAGCTGAAAACTGACATTAGAAAATGTAGAAGAAATTTTCTCCTCCACCATCAATGGTTACATGAATATTACAGAGTTGTGGTTTTGAATTTTTTTCCTTTAAGTTTGGCTGTTCTAGACACACCTGTATGGACAGTATATGCTATTTCAATATCCGTGCTACTAACACTCTTCCCCTCTTAGATTTCTCCTTAGTTTTTATAGTCCTTTCATTTGGGAACAGCAATATCCCAGATTCTGCACTTGATTGGCCATTCTATCAGGAGTGGAACACTTAATTAGCCTAGCTCACATCAGCTAACAATAATGAGTCTGCTTCAACCAAGAAATACCATGCACCATTGCAGACTCCTTATTAAATTGGGAATGCCCTCTATTTACTGAGTCTGAAAAATGTACTTTTTTTGAAAATTAAAGCTTTTCAAATATTATAACTGAAATTAATGTTTTAGCTGGGAACATACACATTCAAGCAAGACCACCATTCACATAATGATAGCTCCCTGGATTTATGAAACTCTTTTCTTCCAAGGATGTTAAATGACTTGCTTGAATGTGTTTTAATTCTCTTTGCTATTTGAACTCAATAATGCATAAGGCCAAGCAGAGTAAAATTCCTTCTTTATTAGTCTCTTATTTTCTTTTAAGAAATATATCTATTTCGAACTATAGAAAAGGGATCAATTCTCACAGCTTATTCATTCATATAGAAACTGAGGGTGACTTGACATGAACAAACTCTTCCCAATTTAAATGCTTAATAGCTACATTCTTTATGTCTTTTCTCCCATACATCTGCCTGAGATGGAATAGCCATTCTTTTAAACATGCTGTTTAAGAACAGAAGCAACATGGCTTGGCACCTGGGGCTCAACGGGCTAAGGTGCCAGCCATGTACACCTGAGCTGGCAGATTCAAATCCAGCCCGGGCCCGCCAAACAACAATGACGGCTGCAACCGAAAAATGGCCAGGCGTTGTGGCGGATGCCTGTAGTCCCAGCTACTTGGGAGGCAGAGGCAAGAGACTCGCTTGGGCCCAGGAATTGGAGGTTGCTGTGAGCTGTGTGATGCCACGGCACTCTATCCAGGGTGACAGCTTGAGGCTCTGTCTCAAAAAAAAAAAAAAAAAAGAACAGAAGCAATAAATTCAGCATTCAGGATAGCTGCCTTTTTGCTGAATGACTATATTGATTTCAATATAGTCATTGGTGGTGTGTTCCTTGTCATGGAAGTTGATTTTTTCTTTCACTTAATGGTCAAACATTACTCATATGGCTTTTCCCCCTCAAATTCCATAGCCTCTTCAAGTTACTATGCCTATTAATTAAACCAATTCAATATTAAATATTAATTTGGGGGAATATTGCAATGGATCAAGTGTTACAGGAAATAAAACAATGTAAAGTCATTGTCCCTTTAATATCATTACAACAAATAGGAATAAGTCTCAGACCATTACAGAAGTACAAATTCCTCAAAAACAATAGCATAAGAAAAACTATGGAGAAGTTAGTAGACTGAGTCAGAACTCAAATATTAGACTGACAATTATATTATGGAGTTTCTGGGGAAGTCTTTTGAGCAAGTAAAAACTTCACACAGAAAGTCTCAGAGGCAAGAAGTGGGTCCTTACAGATCATTGGGTAATCTACAGAAACATCCACAAGGAGCCAAAAGAAATTCACAGTTTTAACATTTAACATTTTCATTTGAAAAGTGGGAAAATGAAGACTGTAAGAGGTGAACTGATTTAACCAAGGTCTCAAAGCTTGTTAGTGGAAACCACTTCTTGTGATATCTGCTCTTATCCTGGACTTCTAGATCACATTTAAGTGCAATGTAGGAAACACATAGGGGAGTCAGATGTAGTCCACAGGAAGTCCCTTACTTATACCTAATATTTGTTGCCTTATAGATGGCAAAGTGTCAAGAATACATGAGAGTAAATAAAAGCCAGAAATTAAACTTTTATTTCAAGTAACTGAACATGAGGGAAAGAAGTCAGTACTGGTTTATTTCACTTGTGTAAAATTAAATACTACTGAAGGAATCTTGGCTTAAAATAAAAAACCCGTGTAGCTTTATTAGTGAATTCAAAATGTTTCTGAATTTGTATAAATCTAAAGCAGGGAGCATTCTTCTTAATGGAGAGAAATGCTGATTAAATTGCTGACAAGAAATTGCACTTAAAGATTCAACAGCCAGATAATATAAACACGGGGAATAAACACGTCTATCTGCATCAATCAAGGACAGCTGCAGTCTACCCTCAGAAAGGTGAGCAATTATTTATGAAATTATGTCTTCCTCAGTGATTCTATATTGCGATTCTAGGAGGAACTAAATGAGAAAAACAGACAATGTCATGGTTCCAATTAACCAAGGAGTTACAAGCATTTTCAAAATCAAGGATTTTTACTTAGACTGTATTTAGACTCATCCTCTTGCAAAAAAAATTCTTCAATTTCAAAAAAGTACAATAATTAAACAGGCCAGCTTAGAACTGTATTTGTTTTTGAATTTTAAAGGTGAGTGTCTGATTGTCTCCACTACATATTAACATAAATCTAAAGAGAAAAGGGGTAGTACTAAGATGAATTTGCACAGAGACCTTTTGGAGATTTTTTTGTTTGTTCCTTTTATTGGAGTCAGTTTCTAATTAGTGCTACTAGGGCCCTCACTGCCTTTGAGCACTGACTGGAGTTTTGGATTAATCAAATTTTTGCCCTTTGCAGTAGCCAGGGGCCATCAAACTACTGCATACTTTCACCAGCACCTGAAGACCAAGGCTTTGTATCCCTGGAGGGAGAATCATCTAGTGGGTGGTGCAGTATTAAAAATCTGACAGCCCAAAGAAATCTGTGCATACATCTTTATGTTATGCTTGGAGGCATTTAGGTGATTCTGACACCCACTGAGCAGACCACATGCCTTCAGGGGCAGCTCAGAAGCCTGGGGGCAGGGAGGTCATTGCAGTGACTGAGACATTCCAATTGTAAAGTGCTAAAAAGATTTCCCGCTCCCTTCCTAAACTGATGAAAACCATTAAGTAGCCCATACCATTTATGTACAATTTGGATTTTCTCTTAATAAACAGACATCCTGGAGAGTGACAGCATCATAAGCTCTTAGAGTTGTGATGGTAACTAGTGAATGTTAATGGCAATCAGGCAGAGACCAGTGTAGGTGCCTATCATTAAGGCAAGAAACTCTGGAGCCAATAATCTAGGTTCAAATCGCTATGTGACTCTGGTAAAGTTGTACCTTAGCTTCTTCCATCTTTAAAATGGAAGGAAATGTTAACATCACTTGCCCCAGAGCACTGCTACAAGGACTGTATACATGTAAAACTCTTAGTGTCTGGTATAGAGTAAATGGCATAAAAGTAAATACATGCTCCCCTCATTATGGCAGCCTTCTCAAGAAAAGCATTGGTCACTGCCTGCTTTCCCCAAGTCTTTACTGCGTAGGCAGTCCTGAGTTACAAACATCCAACTTAAAGGCTATTACAGGTAATAGACAAATGCATCTGTTCCAACTTACATATAAATTCAGCTGAAGAACCAACCTACAGAACCCATCTTGTTCATAACCTGGGAACTGTCTATAGTTTCTTTCTTGCCTCCCATGAAAGAAGGAATCATGTCATGATTCCATGAAGGAATCATGTCTTGATTCCTGAGAGAAATGTGTGTTGAGACAGAGACATTTTTTAAGAACTTCATTATCTTGTTTCCCCATTAGCAATGTCAGCCCCAACTCCTGAGATGCTTGGCCAGGCCATAACAGCTGGACCCTTTGATTCCCCCATAATGCCTTTATTTGATCCTTCCAGTGGCTTCCCATCTCTTGTACTCCCTATGGGTTCCAAGGTGCTCTCCTCCCCCCATAATGACTAGATGATGGAACTGAGTGTCCCCTCAGATCACTGTCATTCTGAGTTATGATCCCATATGGAGGTCACACCTTGCTCTGGCTAGTCCTCCTCTTCCAATGGCCTGGACTCATTTGTACCAGCTTCTGGGAGAAGGACGTTTCTGCCAGCCTGAGCCTCAGGTTCCCTTCCCTTTCTGCCAGACCAGCAGCACCAGCTCCAGTCTGAAGCAGAGCTTCCCGGTGGTTCTCAAATTTAAGCACTGAGGACTCTGAGGAGAGAAGTGGCTTAGAGTCTCTGTGACTAAGACAAAGGTGCCAAGGATGGATGTTATTTACAGATCACCCAACACACATACATCCTGTTCTTAAATCTTCTAGGTCTCTGGGAGAATTTGCAGGTAGTAAAATCGTTTTCTCTGTTGACCCATCCAGATTACCTTGATTGTCCTTTTTGCAAGATGCCAACTAATCACTCACTTAGTCAAGAAAAGGAAAACAACAGTCACTCATTGTGTCAGTATTTTACTTTCCCCCCCTTTTTTTTCCTTATATAAATTCTCTAATGTTATATATGTATATATATATTCTTATTATATATACACATACATATATATGTGCACGTGTGTGTGTGTGTGTATATATATATATATTCTTTTAACATTGTTGGATAAAAACAATGAGTTTTATGTTTCTCTTGAACATAAGTAAATTTGACCACATGTTCCTGAGTGATTATTTCACAGAAGGCATAAATATCATCGGAGATTGCTATTAAACACTTACTATCCCAGGTCTAACCTCTGAGTTTCTCTTTAAATAGCTCTATAATAAGGCCCAGTGATCTGTATTTGTTGTTGTTGTTGTTGTTGCAGTTTTTGGCCAGGGCTAGGTTTGAACCCGCCATCTCCAGCATATAGGGCCAGCACCCTACTCATTGAGCCACAGGTGCCACCCAGGATCTGTATTTTTAATTACATTGAAGTAAATATGATGGAGTGTCTGCACAATTAACCTAAGCTTTCTATGTCTTCTGTCTACGATGCTTTGAAGTACTGAGAAATTTCTTTGAGCCTGAGCTGGAAGCATCACCATAACCCAGGTCCTGGCTCAATTTCCCTTCTGAGCTGTGGCAAGAAGTCCTGCTAAGACAGAAGCCAGTCTGAGCCCACAGTGTGGGACTCTGAGCAAGGGAGTAATCAACCAGTAGCAGGATCTGAAAAGAATGAGTCTTTATCTAAGATGTTTAACAAGAAAGCCATTGAAAAGGCAAACATCACATCTAACTCCTACTTCTATTTCACCAGACCCATAGCACCATATCTATTATCGTAAACATATATCTAAAAGTAATAAATATTTCTAAAAGGCTAAAAGATGAGGTTCTATGGTAAAAAGTTGTGACTTTCCAATAAGGTGGAATATTGTTGAGTATGACATAGCTTTCTGGTACTCTCAAGCCGCCATTTCCAGGGTATTTGTTTCCTTTATTCCTTCTGTGACCCCACTATGTCCTCGTGCCTCTGCCATGCTCTGCGTAGACCTTTCTGTGAATTTTATGCCTTCAGGGCCACATTTGTTCACATACCCACTCTGAACCTAGGTGTGAAGTTCTTTGGTATCCCTTTTTTTTTTCTTCATTCAGAGTCTTGCTCTGACTCCTAGGGTGGAGTCCTGTGGTACAAAGTCACAAGCACAGTTCACTACAGCCTTGAACCTGCTTTAGCCTCCTGAGAAGCTGGCAGTATAGGTGCCTATCATCTCACCCAGAAATTTTGTTTTTTATAAGGATAGTATTTCCCAGGCTTATCACAAACTCCTGACCTCAAGCAATCATTCTGCCTCCATCTCCCAAGGATCTGGGATTAGCGGCATGAGCCAGCATGCCAGGCGTCTTTTTTATCATAGTGTCTTAGTTTATTTATTAATCTCTTTCCTTTATTGCTTCATGTTGATATTTTTTCCTAAATTTTATTTATATTTCTCCATTCATAGCTTTTCCATTTCATTCTCTCCCTCAAATATACTATAAAATTTAATTATGTTCTTCATTATACCTTGTACTTTTTCATAGAAATGTATATTTACTCATTTATATGGAATACAAACAAAAACCTATTTAAAAATATGGGGGGAGAAGGGAAATTTTCTATTAATTTCTGTGATTCCTGGCACTTAATCTATTAAAACAAACTGACCCATTCTTGATCTAGGTGTTCTAAAAATTCAAAGAAAAGTCATAATTGGAAACCAATAATCACACCTTTGCAGAGAGTGAAATAAACCTCAGTGGAAATCAACCCTCAGGGAGCGGAGTGAAGGGGAGGGGAAAAAATCCTACAAACACTATTCGGGTAATGGACACACCTATAGCCAGGACTCTAGCATCACAAAAGCAATCCATGTAACGTAAAACATTTGGACCACCTTAATATTTTGAAAGTTAAAAAAAAAAAAAAAAAAGATGGGCCAAGCACAGTGGCTAACGCCTATAACCCTAACACACTGGGAGGTTGAGGCTGGTGGATTTTTTGAACTCAGGAGTTTGAGACCAGCCTAAGAAAGAGCAAGACTCCACCTCTACCAAAAAAAAAAAAAAAAATCAACTAGCTAGTTATTATAGCAGGTGTCTGTAGTCCCAGCTACTCAGGAGGCTGAGGAAAAGAATTTGATGTTGCTATGAGCTATAACACCATGACACTCTATCCAGGACAAAGAGTGAGACTCTGTCTCAAAAAAAAAAAAAAAAAAGGAACATCTGGATAACATACCTAAAGGAAACTGAGAAAATAATTCAAAAATGTAAATCTCTTAGAGAGTAGATATAAGTCTGTTTAGTCTACATTCAATTAATTTTTAGCTTAAAAATTGATAATGCATATTTTAAAAGAATATGCAAAAGAAAGACAAAAATTATAAGTAGAAAATTCTTATCATTTCAGTCTTCAAAGTTCACTATAAAACATATTTGCACCTGGCTTATCATGTGAACAAAAAAATTTACAGCAATATCATATGAGTTAACCACTTCTTACATGCCTCCTATCACTCATTTCTCTGCACAATCTTTAAAAATTAATAAAAATAATTAAAAAAATTATTATGGAGTGGCACTCATAGCTCAGTGGGTAGGGAGCCAGACACATACACTGAGGCTGGTGGTTTCGAACCTGGCCCGGAGCAGCTAAAAACAATGACAACAGCAACAACAACAACAAAAATAGCCAGGTGTTGTGGTGGGCGCCTGTACTCCTAGCAACTTAGAAGGCGGATGCAAGAGATTGCTTAAGCCCAAGAGTTTGAGGTTACTGTGATCCCACAGCACTCTACCCTGGGTGACAGCTTGAGACTCTGTCTCAAAACAAAACAAAACAAAAATGATTATAGCCACAGAATTTATCAGATGTCATGATTTAATCTTAAATAAACATTATAATGTCCCATCATGTAAAAATACATCCTATAGCAATGAATGTGTGGGCCACATTTAGAAAACTTAGGAAAAATGAAATTCATTCATAATCCACTACTTTTGTTTTATTTAGTCTCTTTCCTATTGACCAATCCCAGTCAATAATTGTAAACCTTCATGATGTGAAGCTGTTATATTTGGTATACATTTTATTTTATATAAACATAAATTTTATTTGACATAAATTTCCTTGAAGAAAACAAAGTTTAGAGGAATTCTGGGAAGATGGCCGACTAGTAGCAACCCTTGACAGAGGCTCCTCAGCAGAGGAAGAAAACTAGATGGAATCAGACTCTATGAAGCCAAAGACAGGGAGCTGAGCCAAGAAAGAAGTTTGGTAAGCTGTAACTTCAAAGGAAGAGCATTCAAGAAACCAAATTATAGGTACAAAGTTTATAGACTAGAGGACAGGAGACCACTCCCCCAAGCAGGGGATCTGCTGAAGGCTATCTGCAAACAAGCAGAGAACAATAGACCTCTCATTTTACCTTCCTGGAGAGAATTGCTAAACTCCAGGTCTCTCTCTCCAGGGATGTCCCACTTATGAACCTAGACACCACTCTACCAGGCATAAAATTGAATAGATATTTTCCCCCACAGTCCAAACTCCCAGTCCACCCTTTCCCCCTTGTATGGTGGTCTGAAGTTCTGCCCCTCGCAAAGCACAGAGTGTTTGGTCTTGCCCTGAGAAAAATGGGCATAGTGTGGACCACCAATCATCAGGATGGAATCTGTGACTAATGGGGAAGAAAGAGGGTGTGAGAAGTTTGGGACATTTGCAGGAGGAGGAGCAGGCCCCTGGTTATGATTATGCCCAGCCAGTGGTAATATTGACCCTTGGTTCAGGCTATGTCTGGCAGGATGGGGTGCAGAGCCCTCAGCTCTGATGGCACCCACAGTGGGAGAGTGGTTGCCCCATGTGGACTGAGCTCAACAGACAGGGTTGGTCTCAAGCCCTTGCTGGAACCTATAAGCAGAAGCTTGACAGGCATGAACTGCAACCTGAGAGCAAGGGCATGATCCCCTGGTTCCAACATAACCCTCAAGCAGTGGCTTATTGGGTGTGAACCAAGACCTGAGAGCTAGGGCATGGACCACTGTCTCCTAAAGGACTGGTGAGCAGAGGCTTACCAGGTGAGGACTGAGACCTGTGGGCGAAGTGCAGTGCCCTGACTCTAACAGAGCCTGTGAATAGAGGCTTGCCAGGCAGTGGACTGAGACTGACAGGCGGGGGTGTGATACCCTGACTCCAACTGGTCTGCCAAGCACAGGCTAGCTGTGTGTGGACTGAGACTGAAGGGTGTAGCCCAGTGCCCTAACTCCAACAGAGCCTGTGAACATAGGCTTGCCAGGCAGTGGACTGACACTGGCAGGTGGGGGCATTGTCTCCTGACTCCAACTGGCTGGCAAGCAGAGTTTAGTTGTGTGTGGACTGAGACCAGAGGGCAGGGCCTGTGTCCTAACTCCAAAAAAGCCTGCAAATAGAGACTTGCCAGGCAGTGGACTGAGACTGGCAGGTGGGAGCATGATCCCCTGACCCCAACTGGTCTAGCAAGCACAGGCTAGTTGGATACAGATTGAGACTGGCAGGTGAAGGCATTGTCCCCTGACTGCAACTGGTCTGACAAGCAGAGGCTAGCTGTGTGTGGACTGAGAATGAAGGTG
The DNA here is from genome assembly GCA_963573935.1 of Arctocebus calabarensis. Lineage (NCBI taxonomy): Eukaryota > Metazoa > Chordata > Mammalia > Primates > Lorisidae > Arctocebus > Arctocebus calabarensis. The sequence continues at coordinate 43,578 of CAUYON010110408.1, read as the reverse complement.
GGGGCCCAGTGTCCTGACTCCAACAGAGTGTACGAACATAAGCTTGCCAGGCAGTGGACTGGTGGGAGCGTGGTCCCTGACCCCAAATGGTCTGGAAAGCAGAGGTTAGTTGGATGTGGACTGAGCCTGGTGGGTGGAGGCATGGGTGGCTCCAGCTAGGTCTGTGAACAGCTGGGCCCAGCTGGGCCTGTGAGCAGAGAATTGAACAACAGTGTGGACTGAGTCTGGTGGGTGAGAGTGTGGATTCCTGGCTTCAATTGTGCTGTTGGGGACCCTTGAATCCCTCTCTATTGTGCAGGGTTTGTACTGCCTGAGACAATTTGGTTGGAACCCCTGTCTGGGACTGTCCTTTCGGGGACATTCTGAAATTGACTTTCAAGTTCTGTAGCAGAAAAGAATTGAAGGGTGGAGGCTGGGTGCCACAGCTATTTGTATCTCTTCATAGTTGGTATTTAAACCAAATACTGTGGTTTCTTAGGATAGGGTAGAGGTGGCTAATATCAAACAGAGCTAGCATGCGCTATCTCACCATGTAGGTCCTCAGAGTCTCTGGCTAAACCTCTGAAATAGGACTTTGTAGGGTTGTAGGAGATAAGCCACAATTACAAAGCCTTGAGCTTTGGTAAGGTGCTATCTCTACTATCTCTACTCAATCTCACCCTATCAGTTCTAACAACCAAATAGTGGAAAATAAACACAGTGCGGACCCAACAGAAGAACTCTGGCAACATGAATAACCAGAGTAGATCAACCCCACCAAGAAATAACAAAGGAGATACAACTGAAGAAGCCATGCATAAACAAATGGCAGCAATGTTAGAAATCGAATTCAGAATATGGATGGCAAATAATATAAATAGAATGGAAGAAAAGATAGAAACAGAATTCCAAAGAGTAGTTCTAAAGTTGTCTCAAGAAATTAATGAATTCAAAGTCCAAGTTACCAAAGATATGGATCCTAATGAGAAAAGTGATAGCAGAGTTCAAGGAAATGAAAAAGTTAGTTGAAGAGCTCAAAAACACAGTAGAATCCCTCAGTAATAGAGTTGCCCAGGCAGAAGAAAGGATCTCTGTAACTGAAGGCAAAGCTTTTGAACATTACCAAAAACTCAAAGAGGCAGACAAATGGAGAGTAAAAACTGATCATTCCCTAAGAGAGTTGTGGGATCACTCCTAAAGATCAAACATTTGTCTTATAGGAATTCCCAAAGGAGAAGAGGATGGTCCTAAAGGTACAGATGAAGAGATTGATGGAGGAGAATTGAAGAGATTTTGGAGGAGAATTTCCAAAGCAGTGCAAGAGATACGAAACTTCAGATAGCAGACAGTTTCAGAACCCTAGCAAGACTCAATCCAAATAAAGCATCTCCTAGACAAATTGTGATTAACTTTGCCAAAGTTAAGATGAAGAAGAAAATTCTACAAGCAGTCATACCTAAGAAAAGCATCACCTACAAAGGGAGAAATATCAGAATGACTTCAAATGTCTCAACTGAAATGTTTCAAGCCAGAAGAAGATGATCATCGACCTTCAGTCTACTAAAACACAACAACTTCCAGTTCAGGATCCTCTATCCAGCTAAACTGAGTTTCATTTGTGATGGAGAAATCAAATACTTTAATGACGTAAACATGTTGAAGAAATTTGCCATAGCTAACTCAGCTCTACAGGATATTCTCAGACGCATCCTCCGCAACGACCAGCGCAATGCTCTACATCCAAAGTAAACTCACCCAGAAATTTTTTGAACAAAACCCAACTTGCACAGTGGTGAGAGGATTAAAATTGTCCATTGGACATCTGAAAATCATGACACCCAAAACACAACCAGACTTATCAATTTTCTCAATTAATGTGAATGGTTTAAATTGTCCTCTAAAGAGGCACAGGCTGACTGACTGGATACATAAACTCAGACGGGATATCTGTTGTATATAAGAATCTTACCTTACTTTTAAAGGATAAAAATAGACTCAGGGTGAAGGGATGGACTTGTATATTATAGGCAAATGGAAACCAGAAAAAAGCAGGGGTTGCAATTTTAGTAGCAGATACAACTGTCTTTAAACCAACAAAGATAAAGAAAGATAAGGAAGGTCATTACATATTTCTCAAAGGAAATATGAAGAGATCTCTTCACCCACTATGAAGAGATTTCAATTATTAACATTTATGCACCCTACCAGAATGCTCCTCAATTCATAAAGCAGACCCTAGTGGACATGAACAAACTGATATCCTCCTGCACTATAATAGTTGGAGATTTTAACACCCCTTTGACAGTTTTGGATAGCTCCTCTGAGAAGAAACTTAACAAAGAAATATTAGACTTAAAACTAACCCTAGAACAAATGGACTTTATAGACCTCTAATAAAACAGAATATACATTCTTTTCATCAGCCCATGGGTCATCCTGCAAAATAGATAATATCCTAGGACACAAGTCTAAACTCAGCAAATTTAAAAGTGAACAAAGTATTCCTTGTATCTTCTCTGACCACCATGGAAAAGAAGTTGAACTCAACAGCAACGGCAGTTCTCATACTCAAACAAATCACTGAAGCTAAATAATCTTAGGATGAATCACAGCTGGGTCAAAGACAAGATTAAGAAGGAAATCACCAAATTTTTGGAACTAAATGACAATGAAGACCCAAATTATCAAAACCTGTGAGATAGTGCAAAGGCAGTCCTAAGAGGGAAATGTATAGCATTGAAAGTCTTCATCAAGAAAACAGAAAGAGAAAAAGCCAACAACTTAATGGATCATCTCAAGCAATTAGAAAAGGAAGAAGAGTACAACCCCAAACCCAGCAGAAGAAAAGAAATAACAAAAATTAGGACAGAATTAAATGAAATTGAAAACAAAAGAATCATTCAGAAGATCAATGAAACAAAAAGTTGGTTTTTTGAAAAGATTAACAAAATTGGTAAACCTTTGGCCAACCTAACCAGAAACAGAAAAGTAAAATCTCTAATACTGTCTATCAGAAATGATAATGTTAAAGTATCTTTAAACAACAGATACTTCAGAAATTCAAAAAATCCTCAATGATTACTACAAAAATATCTATTCCCAGAAATAATAAAATGTGAAGGAAATGGACCAATACCTGGAAGCACACCATCTTCTTAGACTCAACCAAAAAGAATCAGAAACCTTGAATAGACCTATATCAACCACTGAAATAGCATCAACAATATGACATCTCCCTAAAAAGAAAAGTCCAGGACCAGAGGGCTTCACATCCAAATTCTATCAAACCTTTCCAGAGGAACTAGTACCTATATTATGTTATTTATTATATAATAAAATATTATATTTTCCAAAGCATAGAAAAAGAAGGAATACTTCCCAACACATTCTATGAAGCAAATATCACCCTGATACCCAAACCAAGAAAGGATCTAACAAAGAAAGATAATTATAGACCTATACCATTAATGAATAGTGATGCAAAAATATTCAATATGATCTTAGCAAATAGAATTCAACAACACATCAAAAAAATTATACACCATGATCAAGTTGGTTTTATTCCAGGGATGCAGGGTTGGTTCAATATATGCAAATCTATAAATATAATGCATCACATCAATAAAATAAAAATCAAAGACCATACAATTCTCTCAATTGATGCAGAAAAAGCCTTTGATAATATCCAGCATCCTTTCATGATCAGAATTCTTAAGAAAATAGGCATAGAAGGGACATTTTTTAAACTAATAGAGGCCATCTACAGCAAACCCATAGCCAATATCATATTGAATGGTATAAAATTGAAAACATTTCCACTCAGATCAGGAATGACGAAAGGATGCCCACTGTCTACACTGCTATTTAACATAGAAATGGAAGTCTTAGCTGTGATAATCAAGCAAGAGAAGGAGATAAAGAGTCAAATAGAGTCAGAGGAATTCAAACTCTCACTCTTCGCTGATGACATGATCCTATACCTGGAAAATCCCAGGGATTCAACTTCAGAACTCCTAGAAGTGATCAAGGAATACAGCAGAGTCTCAAGATACAAAATCAATACTTACAAGTCAATAGCTTTTATATACGCCAACAATAGTCAAGCTGAAAAAACAACCAAGGACTCTATTCCTTTTACAATAGTGCCAAAGAAGATGAAACATTTGGGAATTTACTTAACAAAGGATGTGAAAGACCTCTATAAGGAGAACTATGAAACTGTGAAAAGAAATAGCTGAAGATGTTAACAAATGGAAAAACATACTATGCTTATGGCTGGGAAGAATCAACATTGTTAAAATGTCCATACTATCCAAAGCAATTTACAGAATGAATGCAATCTCCATTAAAGCCCCATTGTCATACTTTAAAGAACTTAAAAAAATAGTACTTCATTCTATATGGAATCAGAAAAAAACCTCAAATAGCAAATACATTACTCAGAAATAAGAACAAATTAGGAGGTATCACATTAACAGATTTCAGGCTATACTATAAATCTATAGCAATCAAAACAGCATGGTACTGACACAAAAACAGAGTGGTAGATTTATGGAACAGAATAGAGAACCAAGAGATGAACCCCCTACTTATCACCATTTGATCTTCAACAAGCCTATTAGAAATATTCAGTGGGGAAAAGACTCCCTATTTAACAAATGGTGCTGGGTAAACTGGCTGGCAACCTGTGGAAGACTGAAACTGGACCCCCCACCTTTTACCATTAACAAAAATTGATTCTCACTGGATACCAGATTTAAACTTAAGACATGAAACTATAAATATACTAGATGATAGTGCAGGGAAAACACTTGAAGAAATTGGCCTGATAGAATATTTTATGAGGAGGATTCCCTGGGCAATTGAATCAACACCAAAAATACATTACTGGGATCTGATCAAACTAAAAAGCTTTTGCACAGCCTAGAGCACAGTAAGTAAAGCAAACAGATAATCTTGAGAATGGGAGAGATTTTTGCAGGTTATGCTTCCAACAAAGGTCTGATAACCAGAATCTACAGAGGACTCAAACTAATCAATAATAAATAATAAATAACCCTATTTCTATGTGGGCAAGAGACTTGAACAGAAACTTCTCTGATGAAGACAGGTGAAAGGCCTATAAACACATTGAAAAATGCTGATCATCCTTAATCATCAGAGAAATGCAAATCAAAACTACTTTGAGATATCATCTAACCCCAGTAAGATTAGCCCATATCACAAAATCCCAAAACTACAGATGTTGGCAAGGATGGGAGAGAAGGGAGTGCTTCTACACTGCTGGTGAGAAGGCAAGCTAATACAATCTTTTTGGAAAGAAGTTTGGAGAACACTCAAGGAAATAAAAGTAGACCTACCATTCGACCCTGCTATTCCTCTACTAGGGATATACCCAGATGATCAAAAATTATTTTACAACAAAGACATTTGCACCAGAATGTTTATTGCAGCCCAATTCATAACAGTTATGACATGGAAACAGCCTAAGTGTCCACAGATGCATGAATGGATTAACAAATTGTGGTATATGTACACCATGGAATACTACACAGCCATAAAAGGAGACTTAACATCTTTTATGCTTACCTGGATGGAGCTGGAACATATTCTTCTTAGTATAGTATCTTAAGAATGGAAAAGAAAGCATCCAATGTACTCAATATTGCTATGAAATCAATATATAACCACCTACAAACTCATATGAATGATAAAACATAACTATAGTCCAGAAGAAGAGGAGAGAGAGGAGAGGAGATGGGAGATATGGGAGGAGGGAGGGTATTTGGGGGGACCTCACCTAATGTGCACGATGCAATAGTCCATTTCAAAACTATTAACAAATGAGTATAATTGTGATGGATTAGTTCAATATGTAAGCATTTCACATTGTATATTGAAGCAGTACCCTGAATCCCATAAATTCATCAATGTACAAAGTTATGATTTAAAAACAAACAATTAAATAAAAGAAAACAAAGTTTATATTTTTGTGGACTGACGATTAGAAATTATCAAATTGACATTTCTAATAAGGCAAGAGAAGCTTGGAAAATAGAAATATCAGTCTTCCTTCCATTATTGAAATGTTAAAAAGTTCCTAGAATATATAAAAAAAAAAATAGACTCAGCAATCATGAATATTATAGTACTAATATCACTTATTCTGTCCCGAAGGCATCAATAGGTGCTTCCAAATTTTATCTGGCAATAGAAAGGGGAGAGTTCTATCAAGGAGGGTATTGCTAGAGCAATTATTGGTTCACTCTCAACAATTTTAGTTCTACCTTTTGCACTACAGAAAAGTTCTGAGAGTCCCTATGCTTTTTGTTATAATAGTATCTCATAATCTCTTTCTATTTTCCTTGAGAGTCGAAAGTAAATAGCAATTTGACTATTCATTTGTACTATCTGCATTTGCCCTCCCTTCCACTTATGTAAAGTGAAATATTGAGGTTAATGTAATTCAGGGGCACGTCCTTTCTTTGAAGAGTTGATGCATAGTTAATGGCACATGGGAAGGAATTAGATCCTCGGCCCCCTAAAAGCTATAAAGAGACTGGATCACTTTTCCATGTACAAGCTTTGTTTTAGAAGCACACAAAGCTCATTTTTTGAAGTTGGCTGGGGAAGTCTGTGACATACAGCACATATACTGATTCTAACAGATGGATTTTTCTTGAAATAACTTCATTAGCTAATCATTTCTTTTACATATACTTTTCCTAGCTAATTGGCATGGCTGCCAGCTGGAGCTGGTAAGGAGCCTCCCAAGAAGCTGATAGGTAGGGAGAAAATCAATCAGCTCACCAAGCCCAAGATAAAGCTTCTACTATTTTCACATTAACCAGTCTGTATTTTACAAGTAAAATATTTTTTTTTCGTTTTCTTCTCTCATTCTAAATACCTTCCTTGATCTGTATGAAAAGTAAATCAACCAATCATCTGGCAACAACTTTAAACTTTAATAAATCATCTAGACCAGGGTTTCCTTAGTACTATTGACATCATAAGCCAGATAATCTGATTTTTTTTTCTTTTTTAAATTTTGTGGTGGGCTGTCTTGTGCATTTATGTTATTAAGCAGCATCCCTGGCCTCTACCCAAAAGACATTGGGAGCCCCCCATTTGTGACAACCAGTAATGTCTCCAGACATTGCCAAATATCCCTGCGGCAACAATGCCCTAGTTGAGAGCAGCTGCTCTAGAAATAGGTTGTTCCTAATTTTTACTTCAATTCTTAAAATAATTTAAAAAATGTTCCAGCTCCATCCATGTAAACATGAAAGAGGTAAAGTCTCCATCTTTCTTTAAAGCTGTGTAATATATTCTTCTTAGCAAAGTATCTCAAGAATGGAAGAAAAAGTATCCAAAGTACTCAGCCCTACTATGAAAGCTAATTTATAGCTTTCATATGGTATAACCCAACTATACCACAAGGGAGGTGAGGGAGGGGCGAGGTTGGAGTGAAGGGAGGGTAATTGGTGGGGTCACACCTACAGTGCATCTTAGAAGGGTACAGGCGAACCTTACTAAGTGCAGAATACAAATGACTTCATATAATAACTCAGAAAATGCCAGGAAGGCTATGTCAATCAGTTTGATGAAAGTAGCTCAGATTGTATATGAAACAAGCACATTGTACCCCTTGATTGCACTATTGTACACAGCTATGACTTAATAATAAAGACATTAAAAAAGAAAAAATAATAATTTAGAAAATAATTTTATGTTATGTGTGTAACTCCAGACATAACTAATGTATTAGAAATTGGTGCCTTCTCATTAGGTAAATGAAATGTGTTGAGGGGAATTATTTAAGTAGCTAATGTTTTCATAAATATCTCTTGGTAAAGGGGGGGGAAGACAAATTTAATGGTTTGTAACCACCAAGGAATAGTCATTATCTAAGAAATGTCATCATTATCTCCAGCAACAAAAGCATTGAGGATTTCTTTCCCTCTAAGAGAAGTCCTCAGTATAACTGTAGAAATAGATAAACAACAGAGTCTTGTAGCAGAATTATCTGAGATGTAAATGATTAATTACCCGTTTAGATGCCCAAGGCTTTGAATAGAAAGGACTGTAGTGTAATTTAATGAAATGGATCTGGAAAAACTAATCTGGGAATGTTTTGACTTCACTATACACACGGGAAGTGATTCAGGACTCCTAAAAGGGCTAGTCATTCAGAAAGAGAAATTTCTTGGTCTTTAAAATTCAGTTGTAAAAGTAATGTTTGGTGATTTTCTGTAAATTATGTACCAGTGGATCTAGGAAAAGTACCATAGAAATAAAACCTACACGTTGTACCCTATGATTGCATTAATGTACATGGCTATTATTTAATTAAAAAAATAAAGAAGAAATAAGATATGAATTACCACAGCTTTTAAAAGGAAAGCAATGAGTCTATTATGGTGGACAATGACGGTATGAATATAACAACAGGAAGAATGCAGAAAGAATCATTTGTTATGTTTAAAAAGTCCTAAATCCTATTTAAATTGCTCTTTCCCACAAAGTTTTCTAATACTAATTCTTTTCTCAAGCAGTTATTTAGCATAAGATAAAGGTAAGTTTTAACATTTAATAATTCTCTTTTTGAATGTTTCATTTTCCCCCTGCAAATTAAGGAATTTAGCCTCAAAATTCCATAGCAACCTGTGATAGACTTCTGTAAGAATTTAGATTGAACACTTAAAAAAATAAAAAATAAAAAAACTTAGGAAATGTTCTATTGTGAAGACTGACAGTTTTTAATTCTTTCAGTTCACATTCAGAACACACTATTTGGGTTAGGAAGGCAAAAGTGAAATCAAGCATTTTACATTTTAAGATGTCAACTCAAGGCCTGAGCCACGTGCAGCACCGGGCTCCCCTGGAGTGAAACACCTGCCACCTCCCGCTCCGGGGAGCCCGTACTCACTCTCTGCGGGTTCCTTGGAGCGCCGGCCGCTGGACGACTTCCTCAGCAGGCTGCGTCCTGAGGTAAAGAGGCTGGTCAGCTCTTCCAGGGGGCTGGTGGGCGTTCTGGAGCGAGAGCCGCTCTGGGGCCCCGCCCCGTAAGTGTTCACCGCGGCGTTGACCATCTTCGCCCCGTCCTGCGACACGGGCCTGGGGGTGGAATGAGGCACTGGCGGAGAGCTCCTGGACAGGCTGCCCGAATGCACGGCGTCGTACGGGGGAGGCCTTTTGAGGCTCAGGGGGGTCAGGGACCTTCCCATGCTCACCGGGGAGGGGGAGGCGGAGTGACTTTTAGGATAACCGTGGGGAGACTGGGTTCGGTACAGAGTGGAGGGGGGCGGCGGGGACGAGGACAGCACGGAGGCGGCAGGGGCGGGTCCCAGGGCTCCGGGCTGGTCTTTGTCCAGCTTAGCGTGGCCAGGGGCGTGAGACGGCAGAGAGGACGGAGACGGGGACGCTCCGGCCGGCTGCTTCATGTAAGACACGTTTTCCAACACGGGGAGCTTGGTGACCTCCAGGGGGGTCAGCGGGGACTCGTCAGAATTGGGGGAGCAGTGCACAGGGGCTGGTGGGAACACCAGCAGTGGGGGTCTGTGGGACAGGAGGTTGGGGAAGGGCGGGGGGATGTCGCAAAGCAGTCCCTTAGGAGGGCATGGCACTGAGGACTTGGCGAAGTCCAAGTCAGGCACCGTGGGCGTAGCACACTGCGAAGAGCAACTGTGATGGTCGAAGTCACATTTGGGATCTTGGCCTAAGTCGTCAAAAATGGGGTATTTCATTTCCTCGTAGACGGCCTCGCTCTGGTCGTCGTCCTCCTTCCTGAAGTCTCTGAGGATGTTCCCCACCATCTCGATGTACACGGGCTCCTCTTCCTCGGGGTCTCCCGCGGGGCTGCCCCCCTGTGACAGCGAGGAGTCCCGGGTCAGAGACGTTCTCCGGGGCCCGTGCTTTTGGACGTAGGTTTCATCGAAAGACGTGCTAAGCTGGGTGTTGGGGTTCCGTTTCGGTTTGGGAGGAGGAATCTTCTTGGAATATTCATCACTGTGAGGTCTTGGTTTGGTCGATACTGAAAAAAAAGGAAAAACAAACAGTAAAATAGATGAGTATAATAGAAAAACTTCCAAAAGTGATTTTCACTTAGGTTCACTGCTATAAACTTTTGGCCAAAGAGGTAGCCTGCTTCATTTCTGGCTTGAGGCTTAGAATAAAAATCAACGAAACCATATGTAGAAAAACGTGTTGGTGGGAGAATAATAATTCTCATCCTCAAATTAATCAATCACCCAACAGTGATAAATCCAATGAAATCAGGACTATGCGCCTCTCTGCCTTAGAATATCTAGATAGAACCTTTGAAATGAAACATGCTACATAAAAGCAATCAAAAATTTCATAAAAATATTTACCTGCAAGAATTAAGTAAGAAAGGAGGGGAGGGAAAGCTAGAATGTCTATTAACAACATAAATAGTCACAAAAATACCATAGCGACTAAGCCCTTTTACTGATGTGGCTATTACACACGATCTCATCTTGCTTTCATTTAGGATAAAAATTCCCCAGCCTGCTAAACTTAATCTCCATCTTGGTTCAAATAAATAACTTCTATATGGATGGGTCTGATATTTCAGGGAAATTGATGTGAAAATATTATGAGGCTAGACAAGTTAATCTCTAAATCTCCAGGTATTGTTGATTATGGTGTATTTGCCTGTTTTTGCTCACAAGATCTCTTATGATATCCCAAATGCTACCTTGGAATGAATTTGTTAGATATGTTACACTGACAAAGCAGAATACCCTCGAGAGTTTTAAAAAAGAATAAATCACTCGGGGGGTGATTTGTAAGCTTCAACAATAACTTCTGATGTGTTACTTAGTTCAATGTAAGCATTTCACATTGTATATTGAAGCAGTACCCTCATAAATGCATTAATGTACAAAGTTATGATTTAATAAAAAACAATTCAAAAAAAAGAATAACTTCTAAAGACTCACAACAGACACATCCCACAGCCTGCCCCACCTTTTTTGACAGAGCACAAACGTCTGATACTATCCAGCAGGGTGAAACAGGCTGGCAAATGTCTGTGTCTGAAGTGAATTATTTAGCATGCAAGAAAGTTACCTGTGTCTTGTTATTACCTCATTATCTCATTGTGTTGATATATGATTATAGTGATTATCATTATGATGCGATGTGGCACAATGTATTTGCTTACAGTAGAAGGTAGAATATAGTGTAAGCTGACAGAACAGCTTAGGGTTATAAACCTATAATGAAATAACAGACTCCTCTATAATTTGCAGCCTCAAGAGAGAAGTCTCGAGGCCCAAATCAGGAAACATTGGAATTCTTCTTTGTTTTACTCAGTTGACATAGCTTATGACATAAGAGTTCTTCTAAAACTTACAAAAGGAGAGGAAAATGCCTAAGGATAAGTTACTGGATGAGGCACAGTGGCTAATGCCTATACTCCTAGCATTCAGAGAGGAATAGGCAGGTGGGATGTTTCAGCTCAAAAGTTTGAAACCAGACTGAGCAAGAGTGACCCTATATAGAGGTAGACCCTTATCTCTCCTAAAAATAGAAACAAACAAACAAACGAACAAAATAAAAACCCCTTGCTGAGAATAATGGCAGGCACCTATAGTCCCAGCTACTTGGGAGGCTGAGGCAAGAGTATTTCTTGAGCCCAAGAATTTGAAGTTACTGTGAGTTAGGCTGACACCACAGCAACTCTACCCAGGCTAAGAAAGAGTGAGAATCTGTCTATAAGTAAATAAATAAATAAGTAAAACTTTAAAAAATAAAAATAAAAAAGGGTAAGTTCCTGTATGCATCAATCTTGCCTGAGGCATAAGGGAACCAATCGAATACTCATGGTCATGATTTTACTTGCTTATTCTTTTTGAAGAAAAGGTTGTTAATGTCTGTAGACCATTCCTTCAACCCATACTAGGAAAAACTAGATGTCATTTTCCTGAAAGCTTTAGCAGTGAAGTCTTTCAAAGACCAAAGTGAAAAGCCTGGAGCCATAATGGAGTGAAAACTACCCAGTCCATCGTTCTTCAAAGGGACCCAAAGAACCCGATATAGCCTCCTTGTACTATCGAACTTGACATAAATTGTACCAGTTTTTGAAATCTATTGAGTATATTAATTTTCATATGATTTAAATAAGTCATCAGATTACATATAAAAATCTGAGCCTTAATATTTCAAAATAAAACTATAAAACATGAACATCATGGACTTCATACAGGAAGAATTCAAACAGGTCTTGGAAGAACAAAAGCTCAACCCAACTATTTTTCTGAAGCTTGTTTCTAGCCATCCTCACATCCTCAACTGGAGGAAATTGCTCACAATTAAGTAACTCAGGATCTGAGAATATATTTGCACAAATATTGGGTTCCAGGGATTGAATTGTGTGGGGTTGAGGGAATCCTTTGAGGAAAGGGATCTTAAGGAGTCTGGATAGGAACATGCTCTATGACTGGTGGGTTACACTGAGGCTAGGAATTCGGGTATGTCCATGAGATGGATAACTTCCTTATACGAGAACACAGGCATTTAGAATGAGATTTTCATTTTTGTACTTCTTAAACTATAATTCACTTTTGTTTTCTTTGACTTGTCAAAAAAAAATCTCATACTTCAACATGGACTATGGAGAGCTATAACAGAGCAAGAATTCAACCATCTATTGAGGCTCTTTCTAGGAAGCAGAGCGGCATGGAGGTGAGAGTAATAGTCAGGATTCCCTAGGCATGGAATTGGGATTCCCTAGTGGTGGATATGGGAAGTGCAGGGTATTCAGGGAAGTGACAGTATGAGCAACGCTGGAGACAAACTCTCTCTTTACCACATAGATTAGAAAATGGACTTTGGAATGAATGAGACCAATGATTGAGATATCTTCAAAATGTAAGCAAATGACACATTATTTTTTTTTACAAAAGAAACAGAAAAAAATGAAATGAAGACCCTCTATATCCATGGAATAATTGAAGAAAGAGAAGTTTCTGTTATAGAACACAACCTATTTAGAATTAAGGTGAAACTACCATTTATTAAGAAAGACTTTGGGCAGCCCACTTACCCTACCAGAACAATTTCAGTGACATACCGAGTATAGATACTGCCTGACAAGGGAAACAGAATAACATATAACTCTCATAGTGACTATGACATGATCAAGGTTGACAGTTGCTATTGACTGAATTGTGTCATCCTCCTTTCACAGAAAATTTCCTATGTTGAGGCCCTAATCTCTGGTGTGATGATATTTGGAGATATATCCTTTGGAATATGATTAGGTTTAGATGGGGTTATGAGGGTGAGATATTCATAATTTGATTATCAGAAAAGACCCCAGACAGCTAGTGCATTCTCATTCCCATTCCCTCCCTCCCTCCCTCACTCCCTCTCTCTCTCTCTCCCTCTCTCTTTTTCCCTCTCTCTCTCTTCCTCCCTCAGCCCCATGTTCCCTAGTTTCCATATGAGAACCCATAAAGCAGCAGTCTACAAGCTACACAGAGAGCCTTCACCACGAACCACACTTGCTAACACCTTGATCTTGAACTTCTAGCCTTAAGAATTGTGAGAAAATAAATTTCTGTAATTTAAGTCATTCACTTATGACAAAATAAGTTTAGTGACCTAAGACTATGATATCTACTGACTCCTGTGTCAAAGCCATTTCCAGTGGAATGATGGGCACCCACTTTGATCCTCTGGCACTGGAACTAGCTTTGTCATTTTAGAATTAATACAACTCTTTTCCAGTCCTATAAAATTCTCCCGTACCCTGACTCCACCACCTCACCTCTTGCAACCATGTCACAGAGAGCTGTTCTGGCCATTTACAGAGCTGCTCCTTGCAGACACCTGCCCTCGGGGAGCTTCCACCACATGGCTGTCATGCTGCTGCTTCTTGATTTCACTTGCCAGCTGTGGGAATTAGGTCTGTAATGCAGTTTAGGTCAGGCATTTCTGGAGGGCTGTCTGACCATAGACCAAATTCCTCAAACCCCTCAAGGCTAGCAGCAGACTGGTGGTCAACACAGGATGCCTGGCACCTGGCTGGCTCAGGGCTAGGATTCTGCATATCCTATTTGACCAGAGTCCAGGGTCCTGTGTCCCAATTCAGGTGCCACACTTAGCCCAACTGTTATCTGGTGGCTGAGAACAGAATATCTAGCAACCAAAGATTACCATGACCTGAGTCCTGCCCAGGCATAGATAGAAGTTACTGATGCAATTTGGCAAGTACATCCCCCATTTGTAAAGTGTATGTTGTCTTCACACACTGTGCCCGCATGACTTTCCTTTCCTTTGCTTCCCTTCTTCTGACTGTTAATGATTACTTGGAACGCCTTGCTTTGAATAACTCGAATTAAGTTTATGCATTATGTCGTCAACATGATTTAGGATTTTTGATTGAATAAAAAAGACCTACAGGAAAATGGGCTGGTGCTGCAGCTGCTGGCTGTACTCAAGATGCTTCTAGTTACAGTATAAGCCCCTTATAGGCTCCCCTCAGAGTTACTATCCCTCAGATAACTGAGTCTGAGACTTTTCTCATGTTAACTGTCTTCTGTGCAGATCCTGGCAAAGGTTGTGGGGACCCAGGATCCCACATCTAGCCTCTCATTTAAGTGCAGTGTGTACTAATTAAATCTGACCTACTCCCTAGATGTTTATTTGTTTGTGCTTTGGTATTCTCACTCCCTGAGCCATGCTGCTCTGCTTGTTCAACCCACAAGCTGAATAATTCTCCAGCCAGCCTTGCCAAGGGAATTCCTTCACTATCCAAGCAGGCTTCTTCCTTCTTCCCTTCTCTGCTTGGTGAAGGGAGGCTAATGCAGGGAGATTCAGACAATTGAAGCAGTTCCCCACCCCGTGCCCCGGTCTTTCCCTTTAACATTGATCCAAATTTGGAATGAGTATATGAGGATTCTTAGGAGAGTAAAGGGTTAGGTAAATAATAGACAATCAAAATGCATAAATAAATCAATTCTTTCAATGTGGAGGAAGCTGTTTTATTTTTTTTTAATTGCTTTCCTTTCCACACCCTCCCTCCTTGCAATCTCATCTCTGTAGAAAATAAGAGGAAGAAACACCTGTAATTTATTTTCTAATAAAGTTATTTTTCTTTCTATTTTCCATGTACTATCTGATTTTATATCAGCGCAAGTATTGAGTAAATAATTTATAGAAGAATGAAGATGTGTTTTAACTTTCATACATGCTGTGTTAAAAGTTTATCTATATAAGGAAAAGTCTGAAATTTTATGCAACATTGTTCCATAATTTATTCCACTTTAACCTCACTCTAGAAAATTAAAATTAAAAAAAAAATTCGTTTAAAGTGCCATCTCTTTATAAGGTACTTGAAAAGTCTTCATCTACATACACAGATGCTGAAATACTGCTAATAAAAGACAATAAAAAATTGCATTGCAAATTTCAGCATTTAACTATATTCAACAACAATAAAAAGGTGATTTTTATAACCCTTGAATACATTTTAAATTATTTCTAATAAGCCCCAAGATAGAAGCAATAATTCCTGTTCAGCTCCAGAACACAAATTTTAATGCTTAAAATAGCATAATGACAGTAGCATTGAATAAGCAGAAAGTGACATTTTTTAAATGAGATATCTTAGCATAAAGGTTATGCCTAGCTTTCAGTCAGCCCCTGACGTTCTGTCTTTAACAGTTAATTTTGGAAATTTGCCACATCCCTTGTCTACCTATCTTTCAGAAATACTTTTTTCTAATTAAAAAAAAAAGTGTCACATAAAAGCACATTTTAGTATCTGTAGGTGTTCTTGACCCAAGAGCTGAAAAAAGAAATACTGCCAAAGTCAAGATTACCCGTTCTAGAAAGACTCTGCGGCCACAGAATCTCAGGATTTGAAGAGCTCTTAGAGATTATCTTGCCCTAACTCTATTACTCTTTTTTCTTTTTAATGAATTCCTTGCCAATCTCATTATTTAAGGAAATCTCAACTATCATTTTCAATATCTATGAAACAAAGGCAAACTGGAAAATGTCAGTTCTCTGAAGGAAAATAATGTCCACACTATGCAATCCTGGAACTGGCTGATTCTTGAAGGTGAGAGACGTATCTCCCACTTTCAGCAGAATTGTGCTCACAATAACTCTCTTTTCACAACTCACAATTCCACAGCTTTGAAGGATATTTTTATTTTCACAGTCACAAGCCTCACAATACTATCCACAAAATTGTTTTTTTGTTTGTTTTTTTAAAATTAAGGCGTTGGTTAAGGGATGAAAATTGCAAATGCCCTTGGTCTGTTTACAGTAGAAACAAAACAGTGTAATCATGTACACAAAAGACAGGGTTTGGAATTGCAAGAACTGTGTTATTGGCCTAGATCGTGTGATAGTAAAAATGGTGAATTCAGATCAACATTTTGGTGTAAACAAACACAGTAAGGTATGGAACTGACTCAACAGTGTGGCAGTGAACTTGGGTGGGACTGAAAAAGCCCTGGCTGGATTCTCTGCCAAAGCCCTGGTGATTCTGGTCCCTTCTCTGCCTCAGTCTAGATGCATAATGTTGGACAAATTACTCTGAAATACCCTTTTATTAATATTCACTTTTGCTATTCATATATACAATAAGAAATTTTAATCAGAACCACTGTTCTTTTAATTACTCATTTCTAACACATTAGTTACAAAATAAAATTGGAATTGGTTTTTAAACAATAAAATAAAATAATAGATTAGAAGATATGAGAACATTTCACATGAAAGGAGGTTGTTTCTTAAAATAATACTTATTTATATGTATATAGAAATTCCCTTGGTCACACATATTTCTGATAGATTATGATAAAGAATGTTAGGCTCGGCGCCTGTGGCTCAGCGGGCTAAGGCGCCAGCCACGTACACCTAAGCTGGCGGGTTCGAATCCAACCTGGGCCCGCCAAACAACAATGATGACTGCAACCAAAAACAAAAATGGCCGGGCGTTGTGGCAGACGCCTGCAGTCCCAGCTACTTGGGAGGCCGAGGCAGTAGACTCGCTTGAGCCCAGGAATTGGAGGTTTCCGTGAGCTGTAATGCCACGACACTCTACCCAGGGCGACAGCTTGAGGCTCTGTCTAAAAAAAAAAAAAAAAAAAAGAATGTTAAAAAAAACTCTAAACCAGAAAGTTTCTGATTGAGAATCTCCAGCAATTCTCTTTCTCCTTATCTGGATATGTGTTTCCATTCAATACAAGATAGAGCCTATTTCTTCTCCCTTGTCCTGGCAGCTTTCACTTTCTGCCCCAAACCAGCCATGCAGTAAGAAGTCTGCTCAGAAATCACCATGCTACGAGGAAGCCCAAACTAGCCACAGGAAAGAACCAAGAAACAGGATCAGTGACGAAAGTGAACCTGCAGTCCTGTGACCCCTCACAGAGCTGTCTCAGACAGCCCCTGACTCTCTGAGCCACCCTAGAGGACGTAGCAGACAGCCTCACTCACAAGCCTTCCCCACTGTGTCCTGTTGAATTTTTAACACACAGAATTATAGGCAAATTTTGATCATTGCTTCTATGTCTCTAAATTTTGGGCAACTTTGTTATCGGTTCTGATACCTGAAACAGATTTCGGAAGTGCAGTGCAGCTATAACAAAAATCTAATACTTGTGTGTGGGCTTTGGTATTTGGGGGCAGCAGAGACTCAAAAGTGTACTGTGAGCGGCTTAAAAGTTGGTGAGGAAATTGCTATTGGAGGCTAGAGGCTGGAAATAGAGTGAGCTGTGTTATAGATTGGAGAAAAATTGGCAAGACTGTTGCCTGTGTCATGCACAAAATAAAAAATATACCTCCTGAAATTGTGAGAAAGTTCTGAAAGAATATGAAACTGTGAGTTGGTGTGTTTTAGCCCCATATGATAAAGGATTATGAGAGACATACTGCTCTCTAAGGAAAGAACTTCTCACTTCTCAAGAAGATATAAAAGGAAATAGTCCCAATGCTGTATTTGCCAAGAAGACTTTTCTGAGAGGCAAAAGATTTCCAAGTAAAAAAGGGGCCTTAGGGCAAAGGTCAAAAGCAGAGAGAGCTCTGCCAGTAAAATGTGGCCTTGAGGTAAAAATCAAATTAAGGATGTGGCTATTAGATCTCATGCTGAGGTCTCTAGAAGACTGAAGATCTTGAACTCAGGGCTCTTTAGAATCTTACAAGTTTGGGGCATAATGTCTTGACCACAACCCTAAGTAGACAAGAGCCAGGTTCAAGGCAATTTGTGGTTCTACCTTTTATCTAATGAAATGAAGTGTAATCTGATTCATGGGAAGCCCACAAAAATTATAAAGTAGGTTCTCCCACTTTGACTAAAGGAGACAGAGACCATTAAAAATTTATTTATTTATTTGTTGTGTGTTCTTTATTATTTCAGACTAACGTGAGAGCACAAACAACCAGGTTACAATGTTTGCATTCGTTAGGTAGAGCCACTCCTGTAGTTGTGTCCTGCACCCAAAAGTGTGCCATCCACCCTCACACTGTGCCCGTGAAGTGGGAGCAAACTCATGCCCTCTCTCCTTCTCTCTCCCCCTTATTCTTCTTACCCCCACCTTTAATTGAATTGAGTTTTTCTCTTATATGGGCGTGTATTAGATCATTTACTGGCTTCGTATTAGTATTGAGTACATCGGATACGTGCTTTCCCATTCTTGTGATACTTTTACTAAGAGAAACATGCTTCAAGTCCATTCAGGTTAATACCAAAGATATAGACTCTCCATCTTTTTATGGCTGAATAGTATTCCATGGTATACATATACCACAGTTTGTTAATCCAGTCCTGGGTTGGTGGGCATTTAAGTGGTTTCCACATCTTGGTGATTGTAAATTGAGCTGATAGAGTCTGGTGCAAATATTCTTTTGATGAAAGAATTTTTTTTCTTCTGGGTAGATGCCTGGTAATATGATTATCGGATCAAACGCGAGGTAGTCAAAATTTAAATTAAAATGACTTTGGGCCCCAACACTTTTAAAGGCTTGAAGCAGCTGAGAAAAGTCAGCAGGTATAGTCCATTGCATAAGGACAGGAAGAGATGACTTAGAAAGGAGCTTGAAGAGCTCAGAGAGCAAAACTAAGAGCCACAGAGAACCAACACAGGGAGCAAAAATGGAGCCTGATAAGGGAATTGTCTGCCCCAGTGTAGGAAGAACTGGCCATGCGTGTCTAACTGGACTTCTGAATTGCTATGGGCCAGTAACTTCTGGGTGCCTCCCTCTCCCCAGCTGCCACTTTTTTGAATGAGACTGTACATGACAGTTTTCCTGCTCCTATCCCAACAGTGTGTTTTGGGTTTTATTGTACCACAGACAAATTGTACTTTAAATCCAAAGCCTTTGCCTGTAAGGACTTGCAACCAAAGAGCTGTGCCTCAGAAACTGTACCCCTGGGAGTTTCATGGCATGTAGAAGTGATTTAGAGATAAAATCCTGGATTTAAAGTTGTTATTGTAAGCAACGAAATTTGGGAGCAAAAGGGTGAGAATCGTTTTCAGTCAGAAATGTTATAGACACTCTTCAAAGATAGCTACCCTCAATTCCCTTCCTTCTTTTTTATGCATTCCACCATAAGTAGCACATTTCTCCCCCTCCCTCAATTAAGGCTGACCTGTGACAGAAATACTTAAGTCTTGAACTTAAGAACACTGGCAGCTTTCACTTCCTCTGTATTAAAAGCCAATTTCCACACAAGACCCCTTAGACTGGGAAGAAGTTCAACCTAGTCATGCAAAGAGGCCTTAGAGAGGAGAAAGACAGCCCAGACATAGAAGTTCTGACAATTAAGTCCACAAACTTGCTACCAAGTACTCACATTAGCAACACCGTTCACACAGCTCGGTAAATTTTCATAACCTTGCTATATCTGTGTCTCCCAGCTATGTTCATGTCAACATATAGTGGTGTTCTGCTGAGTGGTGTTCATTATTGTTATTGTGTTTTTGTGCACCATCCTGAGAATGCCAGAGATTGACTTAGAGCAACGGACAAACATTAAATTTCCTGCTAAACTTGGCGAGAGTAGATGTGAAATCAGAGTCTCATTAGTTTAAGTTTATGAAGATAATGCCACAAGGAAAATGGCAGTGTAAAAATGGATTAAATGCTTTTCTGAGGGGAGAGAAAACATCACTGATGAAGAGAGGTCAGGATGGCCGGTAATAAGCAGAATTAATGACAACATCTCAAAAATTTGTCCAACTGTGCATTGAAATCATTGGTTCATTGTGAGAAACATAGGAGACCAAGGAAACACTGATAGTGCAACAGTTAGGGAAGTCTTAACTAAAAATATCAACATGAGATGCACCATATGCCCCTCCACCCTTTCATACAATAACTAAGAAAATGACATGAAGGCTATGTCAAACAGTTTGATGAAAATGTTTCAGATTGTATATGAAACTAGCACATGTGTACCCCTTGCTTGCACTAATGTACTCAGCTATGATTCAACAATAAAATAAAATAAAACCCAAACAAACAAACAAACAAAAAATATATTGACATGAGAGAGGTGTATGCAAAAATGCTCCCGGAGGAGCTCGCTGATGAACAAAAGCAAAAGTTTAGACAGCACTGTCTGTGAGGGAGTCTTTAGCCTGTAAACAAATAACTGTATTGGAACACCCTCCCTCTGCACCTGACCTGGCCCCAGTGATTTCTTTCTTTATCTGAAGATAAAGGAAATATGGAAAGGAAAACATTTTGATGATATTTAGGACATCAAGGATGATGTCAGGACTGATGACCATTTCAGAAAAAGAGTTCCAAATTTGCTTTGAGGGGTGGACTATGCACTGGCACTGGTATACAACTGCTAATGGTAAGACCTTGAAGGTGACCATAGTGATATCCAGCAATGAGGTATGTAGCACTTTTCCTAGGACAAGTTCAGGAACTAACTGACAGACCTCATATGATGGCAGCACTCTTCAACCTTCCAAACTATCTCATCTGCCAGCTGAGTACAAACAAATGAGAGGCCCTAACCAGTGTCACACAGGGCAGGGGAACCAACCATGAAGTCAACTCACAGAATAATAAGAAACAAACAATAAATTGTGTTTGTTGTAGACCACAGAATTTGGGGGTGGTTTATTACATAGCAATAGATAAGCAAAAAAAAAAATCCTAAATTAATTTCCTGTGCTGTGGGTATCTCAAAGAAAAACGCTATTGTCATTTTCACAGAACGAGGGTACAGACTGCACCCTGAGGACACAGAAAACATTCTTTTGAAACATAGAAATTAAGGAAGTAAGCTGCCTTCTGAGTATTATAAAATCACCACAGGATGATTCATAGAAGAGATATAAAAAGAGATTGCAAACTTTTGGTCAAAAATCTGGATTGAAATAGAGTGAATGTATTAACATATATGAAGGAAAATGACTGGACACCCATAGCTAAGTGGTTAGGGCCCTGATCACATGTTCTGGGGCTGGTGGATTTGAACCTGGCCTGGGCCTGCTAAACAACAATAACACCTACAAGAACAAAAATAGCTAGGTGTTGCAGTGGGTGCCTGAAGTTCCAACTACTAGGGAGGCTGAAGCAAAAGAATCACTCGAGCCCAAGAGTTTGAGGTTGCTGTGAGCTATGACGCCATGGCACTCTACTGAGGGTGACAAAGTGAGATTCTGTCTCAATAAAAAAACTAAAACCAAAACCAAAACAAACAATAAAAAAAAAGAAAGAATAAAACAAAGGAAGAATCACTAGAGTACAGATTGTCAGCCACAGGAAAGGCAAAACCAGAAGACTCAGAGAGCAGGCCCTGGTGTTCCCTTGCCACAGGCCCGTGTCCCCTCTGTTACATCTCTTTTAGAGAGATGGCCTCGGCATACTAGTGGATCCTGATGTCACTATCAATATGATTCTTATGAGTAATTGTTTTTCTAACTTCAGATTTACCAAAACTCCTTTTAATAATTTTTATTTTCAAAGTATTAAGCATGTCTCTCATTAGAAAGCAACAGGGTGGAATCTTGGTTTCTTATACCCATCTCTTTTGAGCTTCATTACTGTGAAATCTTGGATATGCCAAACATCTGATGAGATGGAGTTTCTAAGCTTATAGAATGAGGCCAGCCCTGTACCAGGACAAATTCACCACAGTAACACCACTTTGTAGAAATCTATGCAGGGAGGCAGCCAGCATTCCCAAGGACACACAACCCTCTCTCCATGGTGCTTATCACAAGTATCTGGTTTGGTATTTCCATTCCAAGGATGTATCTTGTCTTTAAATCACTGCCCTTCAGCTCTGGACACGGGGTCTTCTTTAGACACAGTGCTCTTGTAGGGAACATGAATTGTGGTGGTGCTGCGGCATCTCCATGGCTCTCGGATTCCACCTGCTGTTCCTTCCTTCACGCAGGCCTGGAAGGAGTAGAGAGAAGATCCGGAGGCAATGTGCCCATCAGGCAGAGGAACTATTCTGCAGGAATGATCCCAGTTGTAGGAGATGCTAAAATGTTAGGATTCATAACCTAATAGATGTGACAGGTGGAGAATAACAGAGGGAAAGATGGCAAGGCATGGTGAACTTGCCCTGCAATCAGACAGGTCTGAGTGTCAGTCCTATCATGCCATAATATGAATGATTTCAAACCATTGCTTAACCTCGTTTTCTATAAGAAGGGGATATTTATAGGACTTACTATCAAAATTAAATTAGACAATGACTATGTCCACTGAAAACCCTTGGCAGAATGTTTGCTGCTTAGAGGTGCCTTCAAAAAGTATATCTATTAATATTTCAGTTCCTCTAAAATACTGATTTCATTCCTGCTCCCAGGAATGCTTGTGTCCCTGTTGTGCTTCAGAAACCAGTACCCCACAATATGGCATTGTGAAAGGCTGGCTTAAAGAAGTAGCCTCAAGATCTCTCTGACCTCCCCACCTCCTGCCTCTCAATCCTCTGTCTCTCCCAAATCACAGGATGAAGTTCCCTGATCTGCCTAAAGTTCAGACCTGCAGCGGAAGAAAATGACTTCTTCTCTCATCCCTGAGTTTTCATTAACTTAACTCAGATAGCAAAAAGAGAGACTGAAGCCTGTCAACATATGGGGCAGACTTCAATCATAAGCCATTGTCCTCTGTTTTGGTCTCATTCAGTATTTCAAAGAGACCAGACTTCATCCAAATTCACTGTATGTTCCCCAAGTTCATTCATTTCCCCTCTAAAAATAATTCACTTCTCAATTGCCTCATTTCTGCCGTCTCTTTTCCCCTGTGAAGAAGGGATATAAGCATCGGGACTCAACTGGGTTACTGGAAGTCCTTCTCTGTGGTTTCCCCAGACTGTGCAGAGTAAAATAAATTGTGTATGCCTCTTCTATTAATCTGCCTTCGGTCCGCTCTTTCCAGGGACTTCAGAGAGAGAAGCAAGAAGCTTCCCCTCCCAGGCTCTACATTTCCTACAGCTGGCTTCTTTGTGTCCTCAGGGCTCACCATAAATGTCACCTCTTCAGAGAAGTCTCCTATGAGACCCAGTCAGCACTTATCACTATTGGATCCTTCTCTTGCTTTCTCCTCCGTTGGTTTATGGAAGCTTACCTAGGTAATTTTTCATTGCTCCACATGACTATGATCTCCATGAGACAATGGTGTTGGGCCTGTCTTGAGTTTTGCTGAATCATTAGGGTAAGTGACTGGTGTAGAGGACGCCAGGAGCCAGATGACCTCTGAGCAAGAAGATTTGCAGCTGGGAGGTGGACCCTCAGGCAATTCATCTGTGGTATTCCTTGCAGAGAAAGAGTCCAGCCCATGGCGATCCTGAGGTGCACAGTCATTGTCTAATACTCCCATCACCTGTCTTGTACTGTCTCAATAAAAGGCTACTGTGGAGGTTGCTCGGGACTACCCTGCAATCAAGGTGAGTCCGCCTCCTGCAAGCTTGTATTTCTAATCTGCGTCATTCCTGGTTCCTTCCAGCAGCAATTAAGACCAGGGCCATAGTGGGCTGCGACAGATGGAAATATCACAAGCTCTTGGTAAATATTTGTTCAATGTTGACTGAGTTACAGACCCTTGGCCTTCTTAGAGTCAGCATTTGGGATTTGAGACTGTCTCTAATAATCCTAAAGAGTCCAACCTCATAATTTAACATTTCCTTAGGCATTATTTGTTTTAAGCATGATGAAGTAACAGTAGCCACAGAAGTAAAGGCAGGGATAGGAGAGTGATCAGTGAAGGAATATTCAACGTTGTCCATGTAGAGGAAATTGAGGCAGGTTAAATATTTCACTTGCCATAAAGGAGAGGCAGAAAAAATTAGCTAATAAATTAAAATTCTAATGAAAGCTAAAAGGAACAGGGCAGAGAGAAATCATAAAGAAGATCCTGTAATGGATAAAACAGTGAGGTCTAATGACTGTCAGCATTATCTCAGACCATAAATTCACAGTGAAAACAATCATTTCTTGCCCCCCCACAAAAATCGTTGATATAAGACTTAATGTAGCAAAGCCATTTGAAACTACATCACTGATGTGTGACATAGGAAATGTAAAGATCCTGAAACTCCTTCCTGCTCTCATCTTTCCCCTGTGATGCCATACTTGGTGGTTCTTGCTAGTGCAGTAAGGAACTACTATGAGGAATGCCATAATCAGTGTGATTTTTACTCTTCTAATAGAATGCAAGAACTTCACTCACAACTAAAAATAATTTCCATTCATTTTTCCCTTGGCATTCTTCATATACATTTGTGCCCTTCACTCTAGCCAAACCACACTACCACTGTGCCCCATCCTTCCCAGAGAGCCGTGTGTTTACACTCTGCTCAGACATTTCCTCTGCTCTTCCAGAATCTTACCCTAAATAAAACTCAAATGTAACTTCTTCCCTTTTCTCTTATTTCTTTTTTCAATTTGGGCTTCACCTGTTTATTTCTTATGAAGTCTATTATTTCCTATCTTGTACTTGGTTGCTAGAATCTCTCTCCTGAAGACTACAAGCTTTATGAAGGCAAAATCAATGCATCTTTTAAAAGGGCTTCAATAAACTTAGCACAAGGACTTGCTCTCAATAGACAATTATTATTATGATAAAATAACTGTTCACTGGACCATAATGTCTGTATATATGATGATTCAAAGTTTCCAAATTCCTTTCTCAAATATCTCTTCAAATTTTCTTTCTTTTCTCCATTTTTAATTTTTTTAAGTGAAAGTTTGTCACCCTATAGAGATTTATTTAGGAAAATAAATGTAGCTGGATACCATCATTAAAACATCAAAAAACAATAAAAAGATGCTGGTGTGTATGCAGAGAGAAAATAGTGCTTATATATTGTTGGTGAAACTATGAAAAACAGTATGAAGATTCCTCAGTGAACTAAAGGTATACCTACCATTTGACTTAGCAATCCCACTGTTGGGTATCTATCAACAGGAGATGAAGTCATTTTATCTAAAAGACATCTGCACTCAAATGTTTATCACAGTACAATTCACAATTTCAAAGATGTAGAGTCAACCTTACTTACTGTAAAAGCATGGGTAAAGAAAATGTGATATATATACATACACACACACACCATGAAATATAACTCAGCCATCAAAGGGAATGAAATAATGTCATTTGCAGTGTGGAGGGAACTGGAGACCATTATCCTAAGTCAAATATCTCAGGAATGGTAAAACCAGTGCCATCCTAGTATATTTTCACTGATAAGTGGGAGCTAATAGATGGGTACACACAGGCGCAATGCAATATAAAGAACATGGAACCGAGAATGGGGAGAAGCAGGTGAATAGATGTGGGATAAAAACTTACTTATTGGGTACAATGAGTACTATTCTGGTGGTGGGCACACCAAATGCGCTGACTTAAGCATTATACATCTATGTAAGAAAAGCATTTGTACTCCCTTAATTAATATTTTGAAATCAATAAAAGTATCCAATGTCATCAAAAAATAAAGTTAAATATATCCACGTGTTCACATGTATATACACTCACACACACACACACACACATGCACATACACACACAGTCATGCATCACAATATTTCCATCAACTATGGACTTCATATTCAGCGGGGGACTCATGACATGACACTAATTTTTACAGCACCTTTTCCATGTGTACAGGGTTGTAGGCTAGGAGTGATAACCTGTGCTTTATAGCCTAAGTGTGTAGTAGGCTATGTCATATAAGTTTGGGTTAGTATTGTCTGTGATGTTTGTGCAATGACCAAATTGCCTAAGGACACATGTCTCAGAAAGTGTCTCCATCATTAAATGACACATAACTGTACACACACACACACACACACATACACACACAAATTACGTAGGTTCCCTAAATCAAGAGCTCTCTGATTGATTTTCTCTCTGTATATTATCATCTCCACCCAGTGGTAATCAAATCCTAGGAAGTAGCCACAGAAAATAAAACATATTTTTAAAAACTTAGGGATAGTTGAATTATTAAACCACTGGTTATAGTTCTTCTTGCTTTGCCCAGTGTTTTGAAGCCAGCAGCTAGTGTTTTTCACAAGTTCACATCTGTACCTGCAGTGAGAGTTACCAAATAAGTTGATTTCCTAAATCTTAACCAAAAAATATTGTGATAACATAAAAGTGCCCATGAAAAACACATGATGCTGAGCTCCCAGTAGAGGCTCAGTTAATTTGGATTCGACGCAGGAAGCTATTATGTTAAGGAAAAGTAAGTTGGGAGAAAATTCCGATTAACGATTGGAACATTTCTCCTGTCCCTGGGGCAGTCATCTCTGTAGAACAGAATCCCTGCAGTCCCACAGATACAATCTCCTGACGATTATCCTTTGTAAGTCTGTCCTGGTTGTGATATAAAGATAGAAATATTTGTGATCTTTTAAAGTATCAGAAATCACAGACAGAGCAGCATGGAATTACAAAGCCAGAAAACAGTTCATTCAACTTTATGGAAGTTGTGTTGATATGTGTTCACATCTCTTCTTAATGAAACTATAACTTCAATAACAATAGTAATAATGATAATGTGTAACAATAATAGCTGCCATTTATCAAATGCTTTATTTGTATCAGATAATTTGCTTTAGGGGGAATATTTCATGTATTATAATCCTCAGAACATCCTTGTGAGGGAGATACTATTATGAACTCCATTTCACAGACATTGGAATTTGGTTAGAGAGAAATTGAACTTCTTGTCCAAGGTCAAGGCAGAAACTAGCTATAAAGGCAGGAGATTTGAATCTATTTGCCATACTGTCAAAAAATCATTTGCCTATATAGATCATAATGTATTTGTTTTACAAATATTTAGTTACAGCACTTTAACAATTAAAAAACAAACACACACACAAAAAAACTTTCCCAATACTCTACCATGAGTATCCAAAAAGTCAAATTAGACTGAATTCTAATCTCAATTTCCTATCTGTGTGATTTTGGAAAACCACTCAAGCCTCATTAAGCTTACCTTTTAAAAGAATGTAATGATGTGTATTCATAGGATGTTGTGAAATTTACAAAGACACCATACCTAAAGTATTTGGCATACTACTTGGGGGGTTGGGGAGCAGGGACTTAAGAGTAGAATCAATATCATTATGAATCATATGGCAACACATAGAAAAATGTCTCTGACTACCCTGCTAGCAATGAGAGCATACGCTTTCACACACAAGTCACATTTATTTAGCACAGAGCTATAAAAATTAATAGTGTCAATACTGAAGAACCTACCAGCTCTGGGAAATTGTAAAATGAATGATTACTCAAATAAATATAGTTTTTATGGTTATCGAACCCTGAGATTGATATGTCAGTTTCCTTTTGTATTAAGTTTATGTCCCATGTATGACCATATAATAGAAGTCAATTTACTTTGAAAAATGTAGGCTTTAAAAATATATATATATACAGACATTGGAATTTTCTAGATATTACAATTTTAGTGTTGGCATTCTTACTTTTCTTATCTGGTTAACTTTTTTTCTTAAGATAATTTTCTTTGAGTGAGTTTTAATTGAAGATGTAATGAAAATCAAAACAAAGGAGAAAGTGATGGCCATGCAGAAAATACAACAGCTTAACCCATTGTATCCAAACACTCTTTTTCATAGACCATAGGTTCCCCTTAGGTTTTTAGGGGGTGGGTTGTGGGTTTGTTTCTTTATTCATTTATTTATTGAGACAGAGTCTCACTCTGTTGTCCCAGGCCAGAGTGCCATGGCATCATAACTCACAGCAACCTCAAACTCCTGAGCTCAAGTGATCCTCTTGCCTCAGCCTTCTGAGTAGCTGGAACTACAGGCATGTGGCACCATGCCTGGCTAGTTTTTTTCTATTTTGGTAGAGGCTGGGTCTCACTCTTACTCAGATTGCTCTCAAACTCCTGAGCTCAAGTAATCCACCTGCCTTGGCCTCACAGAGTGCTAGGATTACAGGCAAGAGCCACACCGCACCCTGTCTTTCCCCTTAGGTTTTGTGAAGTGACATTTATTGGTCATTTTCTTTACTCCTCAAATTTAGGGAAAATATGACTAAATTGTAAAAAAGAAAAACAAAGATAGGAAGAGAGAACATTTCCAAAAAATGAGATGACTCATTTCAAGGATACCCTAAAGATTCCTACCATATACGTGTATCCAACATACAGATTATTTTATATTTATGCAATTCAGCTGGTGATATTAAAGATATTCCATTATTTCTGTGTAGCTCCATTGTTGAAGAGTTTAGTAAGAAAGAGATAGGATTTTCTTTTATTTGTGCTAATTTATATTTAACCCCAGTAACATAATACTTCTTTAATGGGTCTCTTAAATAAGTTCTAGTTCTCTTTCTCTAAATTCAGTTCAGGAAAATGGCTCCATCCAGGACAGAGTAACTTCTGCAGCACAGAACTTCACTGACCACGTGGACCCGACTCTGGCACTGTTCCATTCTGAGCTGGTAGGTATTTTTGAAAAGAAAACGCAAACAGAAGCAGCATTGGAGATCAGGAAAGCGCGAGTCTGGACTGTTGAGCCCGAGGCTTCAGAGCACTGTTGTTCTTTCTTTTCTCATACATCCACACAAATTTCACAGAAAATTAATATCTCAGAGCTCGTGCTCTGAAGAGACAGGCCAAGAACTGGGCACACAAAGGTAACACCCCAGAGAAGATTTCAGCCATCCTCGCCTCTCATTTGTGAATCCAGAGTTGTTTATTATCCAAATATGAACAATGATGACACCTGCAGATATTATTTGATTTTGGTTTTAGATGTTTTCTATTCTTTACAGGAAATGTCATCAAGATTACATAAATCCTGAGCCTAAAACACACAAAGAGAGGGGAAGGTTACAGTTCATCTGCTCATTGCCTCTGAGAATTCTCACACCTTCAAATCAAACCCTACACATCTAATTCAACCTGCGGCAGGAATCTTAACCTGAACGCTAATCTTCCGTTCCTAGACATTTTGAGTAATAACAGCGAGAATTTAGAGAAATGTTTCTAAACATAATCTGAAAGTCTATTCTCAAACTCAGATTGGAGTTTGTATGTGCACATGTGGTCGTACACAGGCGTGTGAGTTAGTGTTTACACACATGCCCGTGTCTCTGCATCTCTTTCTCTCCCCCATCTACCAAGAAACACCTTGCTTTGTGATCTTTTATATATAACCATGTAAATACTATTATCAATTTGGACCCAATCACTAACCTAGGCCTTCACCTCTCCTCAAAACGTGGCAATGCCTTCTCAAAATTATTACAAAAAACGCGATCTGGCTCTAGTCTTTCTCCATGGTGGCACATGCCTGTTGTTCCAGCTACATCTCACAGTGTTCACCCCTTTGATAATGCCCTGCAACTGGAGGCTCTTTCCTCCAGAAATTCAGACCACAAACTGATTCTTTCACTTGGAGACCCTACACCTGACACGCGTTTCCCCTTCACTCACCCCGCTGCCTCCCTTCCTACTGAACCTGTAAGTTTTGGTTAAATGTTCCCTCAGGGACCTCTTCTGGAAGGCCAATCTGACAATCGACTCCCCTGGAACCCTCCCTTTTTTTCTTGCCACTGTTCCTAGAGGCGTGCTTATTTGTGTCACTGCTGTGTGATGCCATTCTCCTCCCACTACATAGGGAGATTTGTGTTTATCTTCCCCACCCATAGAGTGCTGGCTCCAAGCACAACACCTGCTTTAGAACAAAATTAGAATCTCTTGCAAATTCCAAATAAAAAGATGCAAACTTTCACACTGTTCCTTCCTTTACACCCTTTATTAATTTCATTTCACAAATATTTTGCAAGTAGGTAGACCTGGTCACAACATCAGGCTTCCTATCCATAGAGAAGGAACAGATTGTAGCGTGAGAAGCTGCAAAGGCTTGTCACCATTAAAATGAAAGAAAAGATGCAAAGTAGAGGCAGTGTAGTACAGACAGAATGATGACACTGCAGTGCTGGCAATGCGCAAGTTGAGAGACCCAACATGAGAGGAAGTTAACGGAAATAGGAATAAGGTTTGGGGTGGTGTCCTGGATTGCTCATCACGTAGGCACTCTGCAGAACAAGTACACCAGGTAATTGGAAACAGCACTGCCTCTTCCACGTCCTTAACTCAGAACATTCTAAAGCTAATTTACCCCTGCAACGCTTTCAAATAGCATCAAAACCCAAACAGGGAAGACAAAGTGTTCTTAGCCAATAGGCATTTTGGTGTTACCTTGGAGATGTGGGTCCTCTGCAGTCAAACCCGTCTCCTAAAATTCTCTTATAATCGCTGAAAAGTACACAGCACTTAGACCAGAGAATACGAGTTTTCCAAAAGCATACCCCCCAGCAAGATGCTTGAAACAATAACAGAAATTCCTAAAGTCATGGAAATAATTGAAACACAGAACACATATGGCAAATGCCCTTAGAATGAGCTAGAAGTCCTATGCCCTGGATTTCTGTGAACAGATTCCAATGGGAAGAATTGTTTCTCCTCATTTATATATCATTTGTCATACGCCCACACAAAGCAATAGCAGAGACTGTTCTTTCCCCAAGTGAATTTACCATTTAAAGGGGAAACAAAACACATATAATTTCTAACTATTTACCAGCAAGTGAGACTCACAACTGACAAAAGAAGCAGGAAAAGCTCCAGTGGATCCAAATTGCAGCTCCCACTCCGTCCTGCCCACTCCAGCTTCCAGATTTTTAGCAACAAAGTTCTGGAACTTTAGCTAAGTGCCCACTGGGTCCTGAACTTTTCAAAAGACAGGAAGCCGACCGTATTCAAATGATTTATTTTTCACCATAAATTCAGTGCCATCAATTGAAACAAACAGATGAAAAGATGTGGCGGCTCCTAATTCCAAAACCCCCTTCCGGATGAGCAGATAAGCAGATGATTCAACACTTAATGTCAAAAAGACACAATGCATACAGCAGGGGCATGATACATGCAGGCTAGGACAATAAATAATTGTTTTATTAAAAAATACTGATCTTTACATTGCAACTACCTAGGTGAATTGTTACACCTCTGCATTCCAGCTAAATCCCTCTATTTCACCCACAACAGCACTATGATAAAAATGTATTACTGCCTCTATGCTTGTCTGCTTCCTCCCCTGGAATGCTCGCTCTGCGAGAGCTCTGCCTGTCTTCACGTCCTGTGCATACCCGCTGTCATGCTGGGGCTCTGAGACATAGCAGGGACTGTGAGATAGGTTTGAACGGATGAATGCAACGATGCAAACTATGAGACATGGGAAGTCCCGGTGGCCTTTTACAACGCTCTGCGTCGACTAAGCCTTGCCCACCTTTCCAGCGTCCTCGCCTGTTCGTCTCTCCCAGGTTCACTCCCCACCCCAGCCAACCAGCCTCCTTCCAATCCCTCATTCCCAGGGACGTTCTGATCACAGGCCTTTATTCTTGCTCTTCTCTCTACCTGGAATGTTCTTCTCCCAGATGTCGGCAAGTCTTCTTCCGTTACTTCTTTCAATCCTGCTCAACTCTCACTCATCTCTGAGGGTTTCCTCTCAGTCACCTTATCCACAATAGTCATTCCTCTGCCCCTCATCTTCCCCATCAGTGACTCGCGTATTTATCTTCATAGCCTTCATCTCTAATTGCAACTATATATATTTTTTTACATTTATTGGTTTATTGCTGCCTCTCCCCACCAAACATAAACTTCATGATGATAGAGATATCCTTTAAAAGCACAGCTATATCCCCTAGGCATGCAGCACTGCCAGTCATCGACTAATTGCTAAATAAATATTTGTTGAATTGGTAAACAAACCACCACACACACGCAAAAGAGATAGTTTTGGGAAGGCGTTTCTTGCCTGTATCTCTCCCATCCCTAACTTCTATAGTTAATCCATATACAAAAGCAAGGATGAAGTATGTGGACCATATTAGAATGATAAAAAGGAAGAAAGAAAATTCAAATAGATCAAACAAACAAAAAAAAAGCCAACTTGGATTAAAATCACTTTCCCTCCTCCTTTGTCCACAA
The DNA here is from genome assembly GCA_963573935.1 of Arctocebus calabarensis. NCBI lineage: Eukaryota > Metazoa > Chordata > Mammalia > Primates > Lorisidae > Arctocebus > Arctocebus calabarensis. Next base: position 11,096 of record CAUYON010110408.1, on the reverse strand, counting down.
ACACCCCTATAGTTTGGCGGAGCCAAGTTACACATGTAAAATTCTGAACACATCATAAATACCCTTCCAGTTCCTGCCGGCTCCAGAGTTTCTGTTCCAGTTGAACAATTACACCCTCTAAAAATACACCCAATCATGTGGATGCAAATGTGGTATTTATTGGTAAGAAGGTATCTCTCAATTTAACAGAGACTATCCCAGTTTTTCTGTGATTATGGCATCTTGAAGGAAACCATGCTGTTTTCGTGGGAAATTTAGCATCGTATATCAAATTCCATGGAAAGTGCATTGCTTGGAAGATGGCCTGTAAGATGGCACTTGTCAGTGTGGGCTTCCAAAAAAGTGTTCAATTATGTATGAAAAGATATGCCCCAGGCTCTACATCACAGTGGTGTTTCTCTCAGAATAAGTCAGCAATAACACATGAATAAATATCTGAGAGAGAATTATGTATAAAAAGGATATGGCATTTATAACTATATAATAAAGTACTCTGCATTGAAAATAATGCTGTGATCTATGTCTACTGACATAGAAAAATTATCATTATTTAGAAAACTATATTGTGTTGTAAAGTGTGTGTAAATATATGAGAACATAGAAAAGTACTTTGGTGCCTGTAGCTCAGTGGCTAAGGCACTAGCCTCGTACACTGGTGCTGGCGGGTATGAACCCCGCCCTGGTTTGCCGTACAACAATGACAATTACAAGAACAAAAAAAGTAGCCAGAAGTTGGGTGTGCACCTGTACTGCCAGCTACTTGGGAGGTTGAGGCAAGAGAATCACTTGAGCCCAAGAGTTTGAGGTTTGTGAGCTGTGACATCACATCGCTCTAGTGAGCACAACACAGCAAGACTCCGTCTCAAAAAAAAAAAAACAGTACTTTGGTGGATGTGGAAAATTTTTTCTATGACTTGGAGAGGGAAGTGAGTAATGGCTGTTACTTATTATTATTTTTGTACATGTACATATTAGAATCCTCATGCTATAATAGGGCTTTATTTTTTAAATGAGTGATTATAATATTATGAAACTAGGGATGAGAGAAAACAAAGTATGCACCTTTCAATTTACATTGACATTCTTGATGTGGTAATATCTTCCCCAGTGGGGTGAAAAATTGGTTCTTGGGGGAAGGGCACAATATCTTATTCTTTTCATGTATGAAGCACAACTACATATATAGCACACAAAAAAATCTACATCATATAAGTTGTATGAACATTCAGGGAAGGGCAATTAGGAAAAAATATATCTTAAAAATCTCCTTATAGAAGTAATAAAGAAAAAAACGGCTGGGCAACCCCAGATCATTTCAATCCAAAAATTATAATTTTACGCTTATGTGTCTTTTTTGAGATTTTAAAATTCCTTCCCTTTCTTTTGCTCTTAATTATTCCTCCTCCTTTCCAGTATATGCATGTTTAAATTCAACCACAGGCCCAAAGGAGAGGCCTCTCCATAAATTCATAAAGAGTTTCTGAAAGGAAGTAAAGGGGTAAGGTTTCAGGATGACTGCAGCAAAAATCTTTAGCTTAGGAGAGAGTTAAGTGCAACATCGGTAAGCCACTTTACACATCTCAGAAGCAATCCTTAGAAATATTTCTGCTTTTTCTAATTGAGGTCAGATAATGGGAAGCTTTCCCTAATCCACAGACATAGCACTTTTTTTTTTTTTTTTGGCATTTGTACAATGCCTTCATTTAAGACCTTCCTTAAAAGCATCCTCTCAGTGATAAATGGGCAATAGAGATGGCAAGCCTTTTCTCTACTGACACTTATATTTCAGAAAGTCAGGATTATGATTAGAGAAGCACAATATCAAAAACAAGGCCCAAATCAGTCCCCAGAGCAAGAGCAGCTGAAATTAGAATTATTACCAGACTTTCCTCCCAGGAACAATTTGAAATCCATCAATAGGACAGAAGGGGATGATTCTAAAACATAAACAAAGAGCGAGAGAAAAGACAGCTTCCACCTCCCGACATGAGGAAAGCAATTTCTCCAGGTTGTCATAAAACATCCTCGAGGGGTGACTCAAATTTCAGTTACAAAAGCCCAACAAGCTGGAACTTTCTGGTAGTAAGTCACAGAGTGCCCACTCAGCCCCCAGACACGCTGAGCTCTTAACTGAAAACTGGGTATTGTCACAGTGCTAAGAAAACATTTTTTCTTTCTTTCTTTCTTTTTTTTTTCCATTGCCAGAAAACAGGTTAGTCTCATTAAAAACGACTCTGTCTGGGGATACTCCCACATTAGTGGATGATACAGTCATAAATTTAAAGAGAAGCTACAGTAGACAGCACAATGCACCCCCAAAGATGCCCTATGGAAACTGGGAATACGATCTGTTACAAAGCAGAGGAGACTTTGGAGATGTGACCAGGGGTAAGGTCTTGGAGATGAGGATATTAGCCTGAATAATCCAGAGAAGTCCAATCCAGTCACAGGAATCTTTAAAACAGGGAACCTGTCCCCTGGCTGTTGTTGGAGAAAGAGATGGGAGATGAAAGCAGGGCCAGAGAGCTGTCACTTGAGAATTTGGCCACCCATGGCCGGATTTTGAAGATGGCGGGAGTCGTGGTAAACCAAGGAGTAGCGTCCAGAAACTGGAGGAGTTAGGGAAAGGTATTCTTGTTAATAGCCTCCTGCAGGGAATGCCATCCTGCTGACACCTTGATTTCAGCTCCATGAGACTCAAATTAGACAGAATTACCAGGTAATAATGTGTTGTTTTAAGCTACTAAGTTTGTAATACACAAATGTATACAATAGCAAAAGGAAAATAATACAAAGCCAAGGGTAGAATCCCAAGTACTCACTTATTGCCTCCAGTTCTAATTCTTAGACATAATCCAAAATACTCTTGAGAGTTGGTTGGAGAAGCCAGCCCTCCCTCCACAGTCAGACCATGACCTTGAAAATCATACCACGGAACCGAATAGTCAGTACCCATCCCTACTGGGTGTCACTATTCTAGTGACAGACGCACCAGCAGCTCTATTTAGCATTATAAAAGGTATCGATGTAACAAAACATCTGTATCCCCTTAATATTTTGAAATAAAAAAAAAGTATAAAAACAGTCAATACCCAAAGCAATACTGAGGTAGGGCAGGAAAACCAGTGTTAGGAAGAAATATTTTTGAGGATCTTTGCTAATTTCTCCCTGGATTTTAAAAACATTAGTACTATAACGTATTAGGCAACATTATTCACTTTTATTGGCTCAATTATGGCTTTGTTCGAAAAATCAAGGCCCTTCAAACAATGTGATTCCACCTAATTTTAGAATAACTGGGCAAATTGCAGACCCTGGCAATCAGCCCAGTCTGTTCTATTTAGCTCTTTTTTGTATTCACCTGACAACTTTAAACATGATAAATGGATGTCAGGAAGAAAAAGGAAAAAAGAGAAAGAGAGAAGCCTAACAGGTTCTTTCGGTATGGTGACCCTGATTAGAATTAGATATTTGATTATAAATGCATGACTGTTTTATTCTCAGTTCGATTGCAGAGAAAGGCCCTCTCTGACCCCATATGGTCGTACTTCCCCATTTCCATTTATTCACAACATTAGCACTATCTAAAATCGCATTTATGTTTTGGCTCAGTTATCTGTGTTCTCCACTAAAATATAAAGTTTCTAAAATTGGAGATTTTTTTAAAGCTCTTATTCATGCTACATCCCCATTTAGTAAGAGAATGTTTGGAACATCGTAGGCAGACATAATTTTTTAAAGGATGGATAGATGGATGAATGGATGGGTAAAGGGATGGAACAGAGAAGAAAGAAGACATTCAATGCCCAGAAAGTAAAGAAATCTTTAGAGAAATGGTGCCATTTCATAAATTTTCAACAGGCAGTCATTAATTAAATGAAGAAAACAATCAGGGAAGGTGAAATTCTCCATGGCACCCCAAACACAGAGGAGAATGACAAGTTCCTGGAGCACAGGGAGTGGCCTGAGAAGAGTAGAACACAAAGGAAAGACAGGACAGAAGAAAAGCTGACATTGTTGCATTTTAAGAATCAAGCAGCCTTTTTTAGGAAGTAAGAATAATTTAAAGAGAGAGAAGCATCCCTGACTTCAGGAGATCTTCCATTCTTAGGTGAAACCATTTGAAATGCCATCATGAACTCCAGTTTGACTCTGCTCAAACTCTGTGCCGGTGGAATGGGGAGATGTCATTTAACATTACATCTTCACTCGCCCATCACACCACCCAAGCCATGGGAGAAATAGTCTCCCCCATTCATTTCTGTTGAGCTTGTCCAAGTGACTTGTTTGACCAATGAAAACAATGCAGAATCTGTTCTATGAGTGTATCAAAGGTCACCATAAATAGGAAAATTAACAAACACCATATTCTACATTATATATTATATTTTAATATTTTCCATATTTATATGTTAACACTTAAGGCTTTAGTAAATATTTTCTAATGAATATTTTGCAAATGAAGATACTTTAGCTACAATTTCCCACTCTCCCATGTATGTATTCATGGTGACCTTTGAGATACCCTGTATATCTAAGAGAAAGTATTTAGATATACGTGGTTTGACTTGGCCTCTTTCAATCCTGCCTCTGAGAAAAGCATGCCTCAAATGCTGTTGCTGCTTAATTGAGGTTCCAGAAGAGGAGACATTTGAATTAGATCTGAACCTCACCAAGGACTCTGAAATGAGTCAGCCATTGCATTCTGGTTGGAATGCATTATTGTGATAGTAAACCGCACCACTGTAGCTAGTGGGACACAGGCTACAGGAATCTAGGTCATGAACTGTAGCACAAAGGGATGGCTGACCATCCATCAAAGTTCATTCTTCCCATAGTGTAGAGATGTCCCTGGGAAACAGTTGCTGAGAAGAGACTGCACAATTCACCCCAAATCGGGGAGCCCTGGGATAGATCTGATCAGTGGAATAACAGTTGGAAGTGATGTGTGTCCCTTGAAGTGGCCCAAGTAGTCAATGAAATTAAGAAACCATCTCCTTTCTTTTAACCAGGTGCACACTGATGACTGAGGTGATCTACAACAGGCCATACATGGGGGAAAGCCACTCCAGTTCAGACACAACCATATTTGAACTACTGTATGCACAGTTATAAAATTTCTGTGTTGTTATGCCACTAACATTTAGCTTTCAGCAACTAGTAATAACTTGTATAACATGATCAACAATGTTGTATATATCACATACAGCAGCAATGCTGTATATATCACATACGTATCAAAAGACATGCACAGAATCAGAAAATAGTTATGTTCTAGGATTCAGACATTAAACAACCAAAATAAATAAGTTAGAAGGTAATGAAACAGGTAATGAATGTATGAATGAATGAATGTGAAGGTAATGAATGTTTCTGTAGAAACAACAGAGCAGGGAAGGACCGTGGGCTGTGGTGTCAGGATTTGTGGGGATACAGGGAAGCATTCTTTCACCACTGGATATCTCTGCCTTAGCTGAGTGGAAGGGCAGGGCAGAGGGGCGTCCTCAACAGTATATTCCACCAGTCTTCCTCACCAGGTCCCAAGGTGATTCTGGGAACACTAGTTCTCTTACCGTCCTCATCTCAGCTCTTTATTAGATGGAGGAAAAGGAGAAGAGCTAATCTGGCTTAGAGGGGTCTGCAAGGCAGTGGTCCCCTATGGCTAGGATCAGGCTATCCCTCTAAAAAGCCCACCCGGCATTCATTAGCACACAGAGCCACTCTGTCTGTCACACATTCACCACTAATATCTATGGATGGATCAGAACTCTGGAGACTCTAGTGACCCCTAAACATCAAATATATTATTACCAACCTACGACTATGACTCTGTGTTTTAACAACATATAATCTTTTGTTGTGATACCAAATCTACAAAGACCAGTCCCAGCAGAAAGAACAGAGGATTCTTCATGGATTAGCCCAAGTTTGACCCTACCTGCATGCAGTTTAAAAAAGGAAAGGAAAAGGGAAGAAAAATAAAAACTTAACCTAGGTAAAGCAAAACATATTTTTAAAATATAAGAAAAAAAATTCTCCTTCCCACCTCAGGCTATATTTATTTCAGCTGCTCACATGTCCTTCCAAATGGTTAGACAAAACATAAATCCTTCTGGAATAGCCTTGATCATGACTATTTTGGTCTACAAATTATCTTTTAAAAATCATTCCAAACATATTAGCATATTTTGTATTGAAAATAAATACAGATAAAAATTGAGATGGAAAACTGGAAAATGCATCCAGTTTCTTTGTGCTGCCTTGCTGATGCACTTATAAAGCTGCGATTATTTCACAAGTGCTGCTCCAAATTACCATGAATTTTTCTTCTCTTTTAAAAAATAAATGTTATTGTATATATTTAAGGTATACAACATATGTAGTAAAGTGGTTATTACAGTGGAAAAAGTTAGCATATCTCTCATCTCACAAAGCTACCCATCCCCTTTTCCTGTGGCAAGAGCAGCTATAATGTATTCATTTAGCAAAAATCCTGAATAGAAGGACACGCATTACTACCTGGGTTGTACCTTCTGCCTTTTAACTAGTTTGCCCTACACATTGGCTTCTCTGTGTTCTTTGACCTATGTCATTTTCTCCCCACCTCCACCTCAAGCGTGGTAACCACTGTTTTATTCTCTCTATATATAAATATAGACAATTTCATAGATGTTTTTGGATTGGAGAACTTTTCTATAATACAAACATTTGTATTAAGGTGGTCATAGAAAGAAACAAGAAAAAAAAAACTTGGGTTACATACAGGGGTGTCCAGCCTATGGCCCACAATGCCACATGTAGATTGTTTGGGGAGTGTCTTATTTATCTGTGGTGTCAGATATTGCAAAAGTTATCCATAAACTTTTCTTTTCTTTCCTTTTTTTTTTGGCTCATCAGATTTTGTTAAGTGTTTGTGTGTTCAATGTGTGTCCCAAGACAACTCTTATTCTGATGTGTGGCAGAAAAAGAAAAAAGGTTGGACACTCCTGCTAGAATATATTTTGTTTAGCTTATTTTTTTCTTACCACTGAAAAATGAAAAATTTGTCAGACAAAAGGATAAGCAATGGAAGTAAGGGACACGATTATCATGGGTCAGTTAAATGTCTGACTTTTTTTTATTTTTAGGAAATACTTCTTTTATATTTTCTTTTGTAATCTTTGATGAAAGTCTATTCACTTCTTTATCTGAGCATGAGCCAAGAATACAAGGCATATATGCTTTTTGATGTGGTACCTTTAAAAAAATGGCATGTTCATAACAATGAAAAATGAAGAGCACCGTCCAATCCTTCTTTGAAGCCTATGAACAATCACTTTCCAATTAAAACAACCAAGACATATAAAGTTACCTTCCACCTGAAGGTCTAGGTCTTTCTCTCCCTCCCTTCTGTCAGTGAAGAGACAGATGCTAAAGATGGTTACAGCAAACTGTGCTGGTTATTGAGCTTTTGCCAACCAGCTTCAATCTTACCCTTCCACGTTCAGCCTTGTGATTCTGGGGTTGGAACTCTACAAAGCACACTGATGCTTTGCCAGATGTCCCATTAGACTGTTCCTGTTGGGGCCAAGGAGGAAGGCAGGATACTTGAAAGGAGGAGAAGGCATTTGTTTCCTCCTGTTTTACTTCTTGCTTTTGCCCCAAGGGGTGGCATTTGGTCCTACATTCCATAATCTTCCAGCAGTCCTGGAACCTGCTTCCTCACAGCACAGAGGCAGCAGCAGCTGGACGATGCGACCTCCCCTCAGAGCTCCACACACCTGGCTCTGAGTGCCCTTCCTTAAGCTTCTGGGCTTCAGCAACCTCTTTCTTTTGCTTCCAAGGGATGCCCCAGCCTGTTCAGGTAGCCATAACAAAGCACCATAGACTGAGTGGCTTAAAAATACCATAATTTTTTTCCTCACCATCTTGAGGCTGTAGGTCCAAGGTCAGGGTAACAATCTGGTCAGTTCTGCTGAATGCTTTCTTCCCAGTTTGTAGACTACGGTTTTCTCTCGTGTCCTCACAGGGTGGAGAACAAAGAGAGAGAGACAGAAGGCTTTCTCTTTTTATAAGGGCACTAACTGCATTTATTAGAGCTTCACCCTCACAATTAATCACCTCCCAAAGACCCCACCTCCTAAGATTATCACATTGTGGGTAAAATGTCAGCACATGAAATCGCTGGGGGTAGTGGGGTTGGGGACATTTAGTCCAACAGAATAGTAGTCACTTCCTACAGTTACTACTCATGGATTCCCTGCTTCCTCTTTTTGCCTTTTCAGTTTTTCCATATTTATTGAATTCATTCTTTATATAAAATTCTCTATGTTTAAATAGCAAGTATAGCATATATATTTTATGCTTATGAATAGAACTTGACTAATATAGGGAATAAGTAGGAATGTTTGAAAATATGAGGGAATTTTGGACAATCTATTAAATTGGGCAAATGCAAAATTGTAAGAAAAATGAATGAAAAGTCAAGAAGCAACAAATGTCCATGTAATAGAAGGACTGTTTTATAAATTCCTTAACCTTTAAAATAAAATGTTTGAGGCCAAGTACTATGTCTAACAGCTTTTCAACCTCTGACGCCATCATATGTATATTGGGCTGCACATGATAAACATGTAAATTTATTGTGATGGGTTAATCTATTCTTAAAAGAGAGCAAGACAGCCTACTAAAAAATGGTAGGTATTACAAATGGTGTCACTTTTCTGCTTTCTACATTCTTTTTCCAAAATAGAGTTAGACAATTATAAATGACCTCCCTAATCTCTCTGTATATAATGGAGAGCAGCTAAAGAATATTACACAAAATTACAATAATAGAAGATTGATGCCATTATCTATTACAGTATGAATATAGCACATTACAGCATTAAGCACTGCCCCTGAAACATCATGTTTCTCCAATTCCCAGGAGAGTATCACTCTTTTTATTTCTTTCCAAACTAATTTTTAACAGATAATACTGCTTTGTTTAAGAACACAGAAGAAAGCTGTGATAGCTACTGTAGTGGACCCCAGTGAACTTCACCCTCTGGTATGCATGACCTTTCTCACTAACTCTGGTTTTGGCCTTATGGCTTGCTTAGCCATTAGCAAGTGTGAAGCAAACAGAGGTACAATAAATACTTATAGGTTAGGTATATACTCTTGGAAATGTTTGCTCTTAGAAGCCAGTTGGCTTGCTATAAAGGTAGGTTACTGAATCATACAAGGCCACATGAGAAGAGTTGTCAGAAGCTGAAAAACTTCTTTCCCCTAAGCTCCCAGTTGAACACAGTGACATGGGAGACCTCACTTATACCACACAGAACAGACTACCCCTCAGACCCTCATCAAACCCAGAATAATGAGATCAGGAAAGAGCTTTCTGCTGGCCGTGCTAGAGATGTTTATGATCTTTTGAAGTGGAAAGGGGAAGTAAACAAATATTTCTCTGGAGGAATGCAGTAGAGACACATGTTTGGTGGTTGTTAATGGAGAGAGGGCAAACACAATTGCTTGAGAAGGTTAGCTATGAAAAGCAGGAGAGAGAGGGAGGCCCAGAGCAAGACGGTGGCCGAGTAACTGCTTTTGGGCAACCGGCCACAGTGAGATTGCGGAGAGAAGAATCCAGGTATCTCTGGCTGGTGGGTTCTGCCCAGAAACTTCCCTCTGGTGACACAGGGAGCTATCAAGAGACTTCGGAACCCCACAAGGAAGACAAAACTGGTGGAAAATTGGCAAGTGGTAGGTGCGTTTGTTTGGTCAGAGGCTGTCCATAGCTGTAACCATAGCAACAGCAAGACTACAAGCAGGAGAAGCCTTACCTGTGGGCTATTTTGGTATTTTGGATTTGAGCACTCAGTTGAACTGCTTTGGGAGATCTTGAGCAGGTGTGCAGATGACTTTGGGCATTATCGGGGGCCCCAAACTGTACTGCTGAGCTGGAAATGAGCTAATATTGTTCAGCTGTGGGCTGCCCACACAGCTATTGTGGAGGAGCAGTCCCTGTGGACTGCAGTGCGGGGATCAGCCAGGAGACCTTGAGTGAGTAATCTAGTGACTGAGCTACCCAAAGGCAGAGACTGAGACACTGGGAAAGAGCAGAGATCTAAGTGTTTGGCAGATTAACAGCCTTGGCCTTCAGGAGCATAGAGTGAGACCAGTTTTGGTGTACTAGATAAGTGGGCAGCCACGCCAAGAGAGATCCCTGCAATAAGTGCTTTCCTTGCAAAGCTTCTGCTTAGCCGAGGTTCATAGCTTGGAGTGTCTTTTAAGTGGGCTGAGGATACATCTGGACTCCCAAGCCTGCAGGGTCTGAGAAATTAGCAGAGGCCTCCAGTCTCCATCTAGTAAAGCTGTATCAACATTGTGATTAACATCTCATACCTCAGAAGATCACCTGTTGTCCGGACAATATTCAGGAAGATATATATTCTGTTTGGTTTTGCTTTGGGGGTTTTTGTTTTTTTGTTGTTGTTTTTTCTTAATTTCAATGTTTTTCCTTGACATTTTTCTTTTCTTTTTTTCCTGTTTGTTCTTTTCTCTGTCTTTTCTTTACTATTCTAGTTTAAATACAATCTTCCATTTTTGTCTTCTTTAACATTTAGAATTTCATTGTTGCCAGTGTTTTTGCCCCTGTTATATGCTTTTTTCCCCACAATTTTGTACTGTAAGGGTTATTGTTTGTTTTGGTTTGACTTATAGAATTTTTGTCTTTCCTCTCTACCTGGGGAAGGTGGGGTACTATGTCTGATCAGGCTGTCAAAGAGCTGTTGACCACAAGGGAACCACCCAACCCAGCACCCCCAGATGTAGGGGGGTTTTAAGGTTGTGTATTAGTTACCCTACAATACACCTATATTACTCTTGTCTCCTTCTTTCAGTGCCTTTCTTCTTTATATTGATGTTCTCCAGGCTTCTCTCTTCTTTCTTCTGAAATCTGGGAGGATAGCCAGGGATGGCCTGCCTGCTTGCTTTACCCTGAATTGGAGGCCCATGGAGAGATCTGCCTGTCTACATCCCACACGTCCTCTTTTAAGAAACTTCGGAGAATAAGGCTTTATGCTACTGAAAGCGTCAGTAACTGTTAGAAACAGTGTTTATCCGTTTTCTTAGGT
>CAUYON010110405.1:0-32832 GCA_963573935.1 Arctocebus calabarensis | reverse complement strand
CTCTTGGGCTTAAGCGATTCTCTTGCCTCAGCCTCCCGAGCAGCTGGGACTACAGGCGCCCGCCACAGCGCCCGGCTATTTTTTTGTTTTGCAGTTCGGCCGAGGCCGGGCTTGAACCCGCCACCTTCGGTATATGGGGCCGGCGTCCTACTCGCTGAGCCACAGGAGCCGCCCTTCTTTTTTTTTTTTTTTTTGTAGTTTTTGGCTGAGGCTGGGTTTGAACCCACCACCTCTGGCATGTGGGCCTGGCGCCCTACTCCTTTGAGCCACAGGTGCCACCTGAGTGTCTTTTTCTTACAACCAAAAGTTCCAAAAGGAGACAGAGAGAAAGAAGAGATAGAAGAGGGAAACAGAAAAGGTTTGGGAGTTTAAAAGGAGATATACGAAAGGAATCATAGGGTGGCGCCTGTGGCTCAGTGAGTAGGGTGCCAGCCCCATATACTGAGGGTGGCGGGTTCAAACCTGGCCCAGGCCAAACTGCAACAAAATAATAGCCGGGCATTGTGGCAGGCGCCTGTAGTCGCAGCTACTTTGGAGGCTGAGGCAGGAGAATCACCTAAGCCCAGGAGTTGGAGATTGCTGTGAGCTGTGATGCCACAGCTCTCTACCAAGGGCAACATAGTGAGACTCTGTCTCTAAAAAAAAAAGAAAGGACATCATAGAAAGGCCAGGGAACCATGAGTCAGCCAGGAAGGGGGCACAGAAGCATGGCCAGGAGGCACAGCAGAGACAGGGACATTCATAGGCAACAGAGATGGTGGGAGGAGACAGAAAGCAGGAGTGTGGGGCCACAGCCAGGAAGATGGAAAAAGGAGGACAAAGGAGGTGGTGGTGGAAGAAAAGTCAGTGTCAGCGTGAGGACAGAGAAGAAGGAGACCTGGACAGGCCCTTGTTAGAACCCCTCCCCCGTCCACAGCTCCACCAGTATAGTACCTGCTGCAGGCTGCTGCTCCAGACACAGTGCTGCCAGCCCCCATCTGCACCCTTCGAGTCCAGGCAGGAAGTGCAATTGGGTAGGAGGTGACAGGGGGTGGGGCAGGGCAGTGGGGGTGACGATTCCACTGGCATTGGGGACACATTCAGCAAAGAGTGGCTGAAGCATGTCCAGTCATAGGTGGGCTGTACTGACAGGATGCGGCGGGTCTCCCCTGGGGGCAGGAGCACAGGGGATAGGAGCCAGTGCTGAGCCCCCCAGCTTCCTCCTCCCTCAGACCCAGGAGTCCAGGCCCCCAAACTCCCCTCTCAGGGACCAAGCCCAGCTACTCACCCGTCCTCTTGAACTGTCGTGTCCACATGCACTTGCCCTCCCGAGTGCACTGCTCACAGTCTGCAGCCCCGCATGCCGCCTCCGAGCAGTTCCCCGCCCAGAAGACCTCTCGCTGGTTGATCCGACAGTCATTCTCTGAGGTGCAAGACCCATTGCGTCCGATGCAGGCACCCTCAGGGCAGTTGGTACACCACTTACAGCGGGGGGCAGATGCCTGCAGTAGAAATGGGCTTGGTAGAGTCCTCAGGGGCCCCTAGCACTCCTCCTGAGGGTGGTTCCCGAGACCTTGTGGTTGGTGGGACAGCTGATCAGAGTAGAGATGCAGACCTCCCTCTCCTCCACCTGCTGCTCCTCACCCCCTGCCCATTTACCTCTCCATCTCCAGGCCGCAGGGTCCGGGGATGGCGGGCCAGGCACTCACTGCAGGTCCGGAGACGGCGACATTCCTCCGGTGAGCGAGGCATTGGGGAGCACGGGGGTGCCCCACAGCCCAGCCTGGAGGGCATGAGGCCTGGCTCACTCACATCCAGCCAGGCCCCATCCTCCTGCCTCTAAGACACTGTCCTGCAGGACCCCCATGCCTTATCCCAAGCCGGACTCAGCAGCAACCTCCCGAACCTGGTGATGGACGGTCACACATCATCTGAACCAGAGATGCTGGACAATATCCCAGTTCCTCTTGCCTCTCCAGCTGCTGAGGCCTTTAGCTTCCTGAATTTCTGACTATCCCTTCCTCTTAATCCCTATACCCCTTCCCCACCCACAACCTCCTCTCTGGACTCCACCCTTCACAACAGCTCCAGGAATCTTTCTGCCTGGGCCTGCCCCTGTCCCTTTCCTAGTCAAACCTTCGGTGTCTCCCCATCACCCACAGTGGAGGTCCACAATCCCTTATCCCAGATCCTAGGAGGCACACGTTTCAGAACTTTTCAGATTTTAGAAAAGTAGTGGGAGTACCCATTATTACACATACCCTCAGGGGTGTCTAGGGGAGCACCCCATCATCAAACCCCTAATCCTCCTGTAGCAAATGCAATGACACTTCATAGGGCAAATAGGGCCCATCAATAGCTTCACAACAGAAGAGGGTGACAGAGTAGCCAGATAAGCTTGTGCTGAGCCTAGGAAAGTGTCTTCTCTTTCCAGAGAGGCTTGGATTTCCTGACTGCAGCTGAGGGGTCTGGCTCATTTATCCCCAGAACAGTGTCACTCAAATACACAAAGCACAGCCTCACTTCCAAGTCTTTGCTGTTCGAAACTCTACCGGTTAAGTGCCCAGGTCAGCGTTCTCAGACAGGACCCCAGCCCACAGGCAGGGCTCCCTCTCGAAGTTCCCCAGGCCGCCCTGACCCTAGTGATTCACTCACTTTCCTAGGTGTGAACTGGTACCCCCAAAGCAGACAGTACATTCCTGAGGCCTCCCTCCTGCCCTGACCTAGCAAAGAACCCCTTTTAGAAGGCACCACTACCAACTGCCAGCAATGGGCTGTCAGCGCCACGGTTACCTGTGGGCCTGGTCCCCAGACAAGCAAGCCTCGTGGCACCACGTGCAGGCCCCAGACTGGTTACAAGCTTCAGATGAGGACAGCAGGCGGCAGGGGTCAGGAGGCAGGGTCAGTGCCAGCAGGCGGCCCAGGGCCACCCCACCGAATCCCCCGGAGATATAGAGGCGGCTCCCCACGGCTGCCACGGCATGGGCCACAGACTCCTCCATTGGGACCCCCACAGAGGCCAAGCCTGAGGAAAGACAGGAGTTCAGAGCGATAGAGAGCAGGAGACCAGGAAAAAGACCCATACAGACAGGCCAGTCCAAGAGGGACACCAAGAGAGGAGAAAGACAGTCAGAGGAGAGTGGAGACAGACTCACAAAGAGAGGACACAGACGAGGAAAAGGCGGGACAAGAGAATTCGCTACATGGACAGAAAAATGGAACAGAAAGAGTAGAATAAGAACAGAGACAAATGTTTTAGAACTAGGCAGGTGGCAGCATTAAATGCCACTGAATGTTAAAATGGTTTATTTTATGTTATAAATTGAATTTCACTTCAATTTCTTCAAATCCTCAGAAAAATACACACAGTGGTGAAAAAGACCGATTAAGTAAAAAAATGGAGGGCGGTGCCTGTGGCTCAGCGAGTAGGGCACTGGCCCCATATACCAAAGGTGGTGGGTTCAAACCCAACCTCGAAGGAACTGCAAAACAAAAAATAGCCGGGTGTTGTGGCAAGTGCCTGTAGACCCAGCTACTCGGGAGGCTGAGGCAAGAGAATCACCTAAGCCCAGGAATTGGAGATTGCTGTGAGCCGTGTGACGCCATAGCACTCTACCGAGGGGGATAAAGTGAGACCCTGTCTCTACAAAAAAAAAAAGAAAAAAATGGAATCAGAGACAAAGGGTCATATAGAGAAACAAAAAGAAAAAGAGGCCCAGAAATGCACATACAGCCAGTCACAACATGAAGGGAGATCAAAAGGCAAGAGATAAGCCCCTTTCTAACCTATAAACAGCAAAGACCAGCAGGAAACACCCCAACACCCCCACATACAACAGTGGTAGTCTCAAGGAAGTAGTATTATAGTATTATAGGTAGTATTTTTCTTCCTATTTTATAAATTACATACAGTGAACATTATTACTTTTTTTATTTTTCTGAGACAGAGTCTCACTTTGCCACCCTTGTTAGAGTGCTGTGGTGTCACAGCTCACAGAAACCTTAAACTCTCAGGCTCAAGTGACTCTCTTGCCTCAGCCTCTTGAGTAGCTGGAACTACAGGTGCTTGCTCCAATGCTCTGCTATTTTTAGAGAAGAGATCTCGCTCTTGCTCAGGCCGCTCTTGAACTTCTGAGTTCAGGCAATCCACCCACCTCGGCCTCCCAGAGTGCTAGGATTACAGGTGGGAGCCACTGCACCTGGACTACATTATTACTTTTATAATCAGAATGAAAAATAAACTTTCTGCTGGGCACGGTGGCTCACACCTGTAATCCTAGCACTCTGGGAGGCCAAGGCAGGTGGATTGGTAGAGCTCAGGAGTTCAAGACCAGCCTGAGCAAGAGTGAAACACCATCCCTAACAAAAATAGGCGAGCATGTGCTGGGCACCTAGAGTCCTAGCTACTCGGGAGGCTGAGGCAAAAGAATCAATAGAGCCCAAAATTTTGTGGTTGCTGTGAGCTGTGATACCACAGCACTCTATCCAGGGCAACAGAATAAGACTCTGTCTCAAAAAAACCAAAAAAAAAAAAACAAAAAGTAAAAGGAAAAATAGGAAGGAGGTATTTAGATAGCACAGAGGGAATGGGAGCTTTGTGGGTGGGTCTGAAGGCCTGAGTGACTAAATCAGTGGAGGTCCAAGGATGGGGATGGGGCCCCTCCTGGATATCCTCAGGCTTTTTGGGGATAGTGATGGGGACTTACGAGTGAGGTCAGGCAGAAGCCAGGCATTGCAGTTGACTTGGTAGAGCAGAACATCACTACTGAACTCATCAGTGTCTGAGCGCCCCCCAAGAACCACCATGGTGTCCCCCAGCAGGGCGGCAGCATGGAAGAGCCGGTGGTGAGGCTGTTGGGGAAACATGTGGCCAAGATGGCCTGTCAGAGCTGTCCTCTGCTCACAACTTCTTCCCAGCCCACCCACCACCCTTGGATTTCCCCCACCTGTTCCCCAGCAGTCCACCCGATCCCAATGCATCTCACCACCTTCCTCCAGGAGACCTCATGTATCCACAAGAGCAGCCTACAGAGCCATCTCCTTCCCCCCGAGCTCCTGGAACCCCCATGACCCAGGCTACCACCTAGGAATTTGGCCCAGACCCCTTGAGATAGAACCCCATATTCTTCATATAATCTCATCAGCTAGGTAGGGGTGTTCTAGGAGGCTCCCCCTAGACAGGCTTAGAAATATATATATGTGGACTAAAAACACAAGTGCCCCTGACCAGCACAGCAGGGGCTGCCCATCCTCCTATCTCCTTGGCCTCAGGGCAGGGAGTGCAAGGAGCACAGAGCCTTGAGCCTACTTTTCATAGGTGAGGAGGCCCAGGAAGGGGAAGGGGACTGCCAGGGCCACACCAAGAGTCAGGCCAGAGCTGGGGCAGAAATTAGGCTTCTGATCTGGCCTAGGATCTTTCTCCCTAATAAAGGATGGAGGCAGAGGAGACGTGGGGGTATCACAGTTCAGTTAGGAGACTAGAAAGGAGAGGAAGCAGAAATCCAGGATGGATTTGGTCTTTGGGTCCTGGGAAAGGGTGCACCTCCCTCCTGCCCCCTACATCCATCTGTCTAGACTGCTTTTCCTGACCTTTGACCCCTGAGAAGGGGCCAGAAGACTCCAGGTGCGGTCAGGACAGTGCAGGGAGTAGAGCTCTGGAGATGGGGCTGCCAGCTCCACGTGGAATCGGAAGCCCCCAAACACGTAGAGGGAGTCAGTGGCCTCGTGGTAGACTGCAGAGTGACCATAGAGACCTAGTGGGGGCAGATGACCACAGGCTAGAGAAGGAGTAGCCATCAGCCAGGCCACCTCCTCACCTCCTAGGCTGGCCTGCTCAGTGACCCCACCACTACTACCTTACCAGCCCTGAGACCAGAGACCTGGGAGTCTCTCCCAATCTTTCTCTCTCCCTGTAGTTCTAAGGACAATCACTAGAGGCTCTGGGAAAGAGAGGAAAGTAATCAACTGTTGGGAACTTTGACAAGCTCTTAGGAGAGAAACAAAGTGACCAGACGCCTGGGAAACAGTGATCAAAGAAGGCAGAAGGGGATGTGGAGAAAGGAGAACTCCTGAGAAATGGTGATCTTGGAATTCCTGAGGGGAGGGAGAGGGTGGCCACAGGTAGCAGGAAGTGGGCAGTTTAGTATGGAGTCTGGGAGGGGAAAGTAGAGAAACTGAACCTTTCAAGAGGTGGTACCTGGGAATCTGGGTGGGGGCCAGGGAAGACAGAGAGATAATAAGGTATGGCAGGCAGCGGCCGTGTGTATGGGATGGAGAAAGCCACACAAAGTCTGCCAACCAGGAGATCAAAAGGTGCTGTGCTCCTGGTCCCCAGCCCTACCTGTGGGGGGTGTTCCACTCTGGGCTCCTGACACCCAGGTGCCGGTCGCCAGGTGATACTCAAGAAGCTGCTGGTTGAATCCATTTTCGGGAGAGTAACCACCCACGAGGAGCAGAGACAGGCCTCGGCGGGCAGTGAGGGTATGACCAGCAACTGCCGGCAACTCCACAGTCTGAGGAGCCTGAGGGATGGAGGGCCAAGGTCACCAGGGGGCTAGAGGTCAGGGGTCACCTTATGGGTAGAAGCGAGACTTAGCTCCCAACAGTCCCTTCTGAACTGCCAAGGAAGTAGTGAGCCCCTAGGCCAGTCAGACCCCAGGCCTTCCAATGAGCCCATTCCTGGCAGGTGTACACTGGCCTCCAGTCACTTCCACCTGTTCAATATCCATGGGTAGCCTGGTATGGCTGCAGGAAACCTGGCTCCTTTGTTTTCTCTCTGTGGCTGGGTGGGACTGTGTCCCAGCCTGGCCAACTGGAGCATGACACTCCCTTAGGCAGGGATTGGCTTAGAACTACTACATGACCTAGGATGGCCAAGGAAATTCACTCCTGGGCCTTCTACTGGAAGAAGGACAGTTTCCTCTGGTAGAAAGTTTCCTCTGCAGGAGCCGCTATGGCTCCCTTTGCCAGAGCTTGGGGTGGGGACTGGGAGTGGGCTGAGAAGAGATGCTCACCTTCTCCTGCCGCCACTGCAGGGTGGTGAGGTTGAGGACCCAGAAATCACGGGTGACACCTCCAGTTGTGAGGCCCCCCAGCAGGTACATGGCACCACGGCCAGCAGGCACATAGGCAGCTGCATGGAAGGAACGGGGTGATGGGCCTGGGCCCCCATCTTCAGCTCCTGCCAGCATCTGTGTCCACCGCCGCTCACTTACGGAGTACCTGAGACCAAGGTACAAAAAAGCAGCCTCATTACACAGTCCTCCTGGCATGCTCAAAGGTGATCCTGATGGATGTCCCAACATCCCCTGGGGTGATCTTCCTATGACAGTTATTTCAACATCTCTTCCATGGGGTAGCAGTACCCAAATATGTACCCCAGTTCCGAGGTATCCACAGGTGAGCCTCCTGTGACAAATGTCCCAGATTTTGGGGGGGGGGGAGTGTCAGTCACTTTAGAGGTTTTTCTGGAATCCCCTGAAGTGACTCAGGTGATAGACATCTCAGCTTCCCCTGAGATGACCTTCTCTCCTTCAGGTATCCCACCTTCCCACAGGCCTTCCTCACCTGTACAGGTTTCCCAGAAGCCCCTGAGGCAGGCCCAGGCCCCCAAACATCCACAAGGTAGCATCAGGTCCCTCCACCATGGTGTGCCCCAGGCGGTGCAGGAAGCGGCTAGCAGTGTCCTGGGGGTAGGGATGGGGGAGTCATGACAAAATGTCAGGCCTGGGTGTAGGGTACAGGGCTGGTTCCAGGAATGGGAGTGGGAATGATACAGGAGATGGGTTGTATGGCATGTCCCCAGAAAAGGAGTGCCTGTGACTCACAGCTGAGAGGCGACTGTCCATGAGGGTCTCCCAGACCAGCTGCCCACCATCCAACTTTGTGGCACAATCAGGGCCCCCGAAGCCCTCAGCACAGATGCATATGCCCAGACTCTGGGGGACAACAGAAGGAGGCTCAGGAGAGTCCTGATCACTACTTTTGCCCCCCCCCCACCCCCGCCACCTGCCTGCCCTCTTCCACCCGTACCTGGTTACAAGTCCCTGCCCCATTGTGGGCATTGCAGTTCTCTGGACACAGAGCCATTCGGCAATGTGGGCCAGCCCAGCCCTGGGGACATCGACAGAGCCCAGCACCTGCGGCTCCGTCCTGAGGCACGCACTCCTGGGGGACAGGACAGCTCCCAGGGCCCCCTGACCCACAGCGGGCAGAGCCCACAGAGGCATTGAAGCCCCAGGAGGAAGAGCCATTGGCCTCCCAGTGTAGTACCAGCAGCCCTGTGGAGAGACAGATCAGAAGCCCTGAGAGGAGCTACACTCCAGGCACTACTCCACCCTTACGTGTTAAGAAAACCCAGTGTGATGGGGCAGGGGAGCAAGGAGCCCAGCATTTATAATTACCACAGAGATTTACTATTCTGTACCCCTCTCCCTCAGCCAACCCATTAATTCTAAAAACTGAACCTCTCATGTTCACCCATCAGACACCTCTTGGCTGCTATCCAAGCCAGTGTCAGTCTCACATGGACACTGGTGCCCCGACCCCAGTCTTACAGGCTGCCTGCACTCTACCCTCTCAGCAGCCCAGCGATCCTCAAAAATACCAATTGATGCTGGCCCCAGCAAGCTCAAAACTTTCCACAGCTCCCTAATGTTCTTACATAAGACGTGTTTCCTTAGAAAGGAGATTATTAGTGGTTTGAGGGGGACAGGAACTGATTATGTGATGTGTTAGGATATGTAAAACACACCTTAGTAAAGTTATATTTAAACAATGAGCCCCTTCTGAAGCCCACAGGGCCCTGTTGACTCCCAGTCTTAAACCCTCCACTCTCCCTGCTCTTTGCACCCCAGCACTGGCCCCTACCTGATCTCAGGGTCTTGGTACCCGAGACCACTGCCCCACCCCCCACCTACAGCAGCCTTGGGCCACCATGCCTCTGGCTTCATGCCACAAGTCAAATTTCACCCTCACTAGGAAGCCCTCCCAGCTCCCACTCCTGTCTGCTCCCTCTCAGTCCTCAACAAAGTTGTGATTCCCCTAAGCATGCTTTGTCCCACACAGCCCCCCATCCACCAGTCCCTGAGGGCAGCACCTGTGTCCCTCCTTCACTCTATATCCCTGGCTCTGGCTTAGGCTGGCTTACCACAGGTGTTCAGTAAACATTTGCTGAGTGAAAGGAAACCACCTCAGTTCCAGGGGCTCTCTTTGAGGGATCTGGGGGTTCATGCAATCTCCAGAAGGCCATGTACGACTCTGTCCCTTTGCCCCTTTGTCTCCCAGCCTTGGAGCCACTCTGATTTACAACACAAAGAAGAGCATTCCCATACTCAGGCCCTTTAACTACTGTGGGTAGCAAATTCTATCCGGTCTCCATCAGACCAAGCAGGGTTTCTTAGCCTCTTGGCACTGTGGATGTTTGGGGCACAGTCTTTCCTGTAGGGCCAGTAGCTTCCCTAATCATAAGAATCAAAATGTCTCCAGACAGTTACCAAATGTCCTCTGAGGGGCAACAATCACTCCTGGTTGAGAACCGAAGGTTAAGGAGATGCTCCGAGGTCCTTATGCTAGCCATAATCTATATTCCCCAAAGACAAGACACGTCCTACTCAGCTCATCTCTCCAGAGAGCCAAGCCAGTGAGCACTCTCAACTGAGGAAACTGAGGCAACTAAGGCCCAGCGATGATGAGGGACTAACGTTACCCAGCAAGTCAGCAGTAGAGTCAAGCTGGGTCCTGATCCCACTTCAGGTAGCAATTTTAGGGGTGAGGGACACACAGCCCTGGACAAAGAGGCCCAGTCCCCCCAGCTCCCATACCAGACAGGGCCTGCACAGTGAGGGGCCTGTCCCGCTGCTGGCCACAGAAGGCAGCTATGAGGCTACGGTCTGACTGGACGACACCAGTGTCCAGGAAGCGTGGGAATCCATCAAAGGCCAGGACGTAGCTCAGCTGCAGGGGTGCAGAGTCAAGGATTAGAGGACAATGAGGATGAGAAAGAGGGCACCTGGAGCCTGGGAGGGGAGGGACTCCAAGGAGAGGGTGATCTACTGGGAAACGGGCTGTCTGAACATCCAGGGCAGACTGTCATACTGTGGCATGAAAGCTACCACTCCCCACCCTGTGTCCAAAACAGACATGGCAAACAGATCAGGCACTCTTTCATTGAACCTCTTTCTCAACACACAGTTCCTGGCAGCTACAGCTGATCGATCAGAGTTGGCGCATGAGGTGCTACCCCTGGTATAGGAAAGGAGAGTTTGGGAATCTAGAGAATGGGGGATGGGAATTCAGAAAATAGGAAGTAATCTGGAAAACAGGAGGGTCTGTGGGCATAGAAACACAGGGCCAGGGGTCTGAGCAATAGAGTTTGGGGTTTGAAGGATAAAAATAAAGAGAATAACATTGGGGTTTGGGTCAGTCTGGGATTTGGGGTGGGGGGACTGGGTTCTGGCTCATGTGCCTGACTCCAGCCTCCTCTGTGCTCACCGTGCAGGGAGTGCTGCTGTCAGGGGAGAAGGTGAGGGTGAGTGGGGGACAGAGGGTCCCAGGGGCACAGGGCTGTAGCACCTCAGTGGCCGACACAACCCACACACAGTAGGACAGGCCAGGCCCAGCTCTTGAAGTCCTGCCACCTGGAGGCAGCAGACCCCCAACCCGGCGCGAGCCCAGTGCCACTGAGGACACGTTGGTGAGGAGGGTGCGACCCCCACACTCCCGGAAGCAGGAGCCACCAGCCCTGGGAAGGTAGAGAGCCAGTGTCAGACGGGTCCCACCCTACCCCGCCATGCCCTTGAGTCCCCCTACCCAGCCCTTGCTGGCCCCTTGGCTCACCGGGGGTCCCCATAGTAGCCTGGGGAGCAGAGCTGGCAGTGAGCACCCTCAGTGTGGTCCTGGCAGAAGCAGAGCCCGCTGAGGTTGTCACAGTGGCCACGGCGTGGGTCCCCATGACCATTGCACTGGCAGGGCCGGCAGCCGCCGGAGCCTGTGGCGTTGCCAAAGCTGCCAGGTCGGCACCTTTCGCAGTGCTCCCCCCACGTCCAGTCTGTGGAAGCCCCAGCAGGTGGGACACAGGATCAGTGGAAAGGACAGGAAGGGGCCCAGACCAGCTGGCTCAGCTTATCCCCGGCCCCCCCACAGCTACTTCAAAAGACAGAAGCCAAGGCCCAGATCGGGGTAAATCAAGTCCCGAGAGGGGGAACTAAACTTGGTGACACTGAAACCTATCTGAATCAGGAGCTGGGAGAGGGGCAGGGAACCCAGAGCTGCTCAAGAGACCAAAGCCCACTCAGAGCAGAAGCTGGAGGCCTGAGAAGAAGCGAGGCCAGTCCCAGGCTTCTGGGATGAGGGCTGCTCACCCTGGCACTCATCGCAGAAGCCAGGTCCCCGCTTGCGGCAATGGCTGTGGAAGCTGCAGCCACAGTCCCGAGAGCAGCGGGGGGCAGGGGGGCCTGGGGCTGGTGTGGGTGGGGGCAGGTCAGATGTCCAGCCCAGGTCACACACGCAGGTGAAGTCTGGGGGTCCACTGCACACCCCGTGGCCACAGTCCTCCAGGCACCTGAGGGGCCGTAGCAAGGGTGGGGAGGGGGTCAGGCAGGCCCAGTGCTCCCAAGGCCCCGTCATTTCTGCCCACCACAACCCCATCAAAGTCACTGTCTATTTCCATGGTTCTGAGCTATGTGGGTGACCTCGTCTCCAAGGTAACTCCATCACATGTCGTCATGCCTGTCTCCATAGCAACCACATAGCCCCACTGTGAAAACACCCTTTAAACTGGGTCCTCCTCCATCTCCACGGCACTGAAGGCGATGGCCTGCAGCCTAAGATTGACCTGTTTCCATGGTAACTAGGGGTACCATTGGGGATCCTATCACCTAAGGTGGACATAGTCTACAAAGTAAAAACCCCAGGCTAATTGGAGATGCTGGTTCCATGGGAGGAAGCCAGTGCCACGATGGCTTCCTCCCTTCCTCCTCACAGGCCCTCCCCCACCCCCTGAGGCAACATCTCCATGGCAACCCCTGCCTCACTCACGTGCGGTTGCAGTGTGTGATGCCATCGCCCTGGTAGCCCCGCTGGCAGTGACACTCATAGCTGAGGGGTGTGTTCAGGCAGGTCGCCCGTGGATGGCACCGGGCCAGGCCCAGGCGACACTCATCCACATCTGGACAGCGAGCATATGCCCAGCGGGCGGGGAGGGCGACAGGCAGCCCCAGACCCTCTCCGACCCACAGGGAGCAGTTACCCCCACTCAGGGGTCCTGAGAAGTCTCCCTGTAGGCACCTGTAGGATAGGAGATTGAAGAAATGGGAAACAACACAAAAACAATGACAGGTAGAAAGGAGGCCAGTTAGAGGGAGAGACACAGAAATATGAACATAGAAAGAGAGACAGAAAAACCAAGAACAGTGGCAGACAAAAAAGATTTAAAAGACAGAAGGGAGGGAAAGGGAGAAAGAGACAAAAACAGAAAGGCCAGGAGAGAGAAAACAAGTGCCAGAAACCAAGAAAAGGAGAACAAATGGAGAAAAAAGTGGGGAAAGGGAGAAAAGCAGAGGAAGACAACAGGAAGGAAAAGGAAAAACAGTTACAGATGGGCAGCCCAAAGGGCAGAGAAACAAGGCAGCTGCCAGAATGACCAATTACAGGGATGTGAGAACCAGGTGCCCCTGCCTGCGCCTAGACTAACCGTCCCAGAGTGGGGTTGTCCTCGTTGCCACACCAGCCACACTCATGGCTCTGTAGACACTCGTGACATGTCAGAAAGCCATCACAGCTCCTGCACCGCGGCTCTGAGTGCACGCTGTAGGGCCACAGGGGTGGAGGGTCAGAGTCTGGGTCCCTCCACCAGTGGGACCCTCCCTCTGTTATCCACACCCCTAGGCACCACACCTGTCATCCCAGCCACGGCAGCCCCCATGCGGGTAGCGGGCCAGGTAGGCAGCAAACAGGAAGCAGGTGTGAGTAGACTGGCACCAGGCACACTGGCTGGAGTTGGCTAGGCAGTCGTCGCAGGTCAGGCGCCTGGGGACAGGGGTCAAGGTGACTCCACATGGGCCCAGCCCAGCCCAGCCCCCACGCACACCCACCCACCAGCTCCCTGGACCCAGCCAGCTCACTGGCTACAGAGCGGGGGACACTCCTCTGGACTCTTCAGGGCACCCCGACCACGGCCCCGCCGGCTGCATGCTGCATCCCCTTTGCGGCTGGTACTCTGATGCCACTCGCAGAAGGGGTCCTGGCGGGTGATTGGACAGAAGCAAAACTCCACTTGCCCCACTCTTTTTGGGAGTGCCCACCCACCACATGCTCAACAAGCAGCTGACTCCCTCACTGGCACACTGCAGAGACCACCCCCCAGGCCCACCTCCTTCCCTAGCTTCCTGCCTCTCTGCTCCTCCTTCAGCCACAGACACTGTGGTTCTGCCTGCCGAGTACCCATCCTCTTCTTTGGGCAACAGCACCCCTTCTGTGTGACTCAGGTGGAACTGATTCAAGCCTTAGGATCCAGAGATGGGCGAAGGACCACACTCCCTTCCTGCAATCTGGGTCATTGGTCTAAGGGCCTGTGAAAGGTCCCAACAGAGCCAATGAAACTCAATTCTGGGACTTCTGTTGAACTACTGGATGGTGGTGGGGCAGGGCAGGAAACAGAGAGAGAGGCTCACTCCATTTGGAGCTCTGGTGGCTTCCTTGCTACTGACAAGGAATAAACCCTCCCAGGAAATAAAAAGTTGACCACTGGAGGAAGAGGGAAGCCTGACATTATTTAAACCATTGGGCCAGGGCACAGTAGCTCACACATGTAATCCCGGCACCCTGGGAGGCCAAGGCAGGTAGATTGCCTGAGCTCATGGGCAGCCTGAGCCAGAGCGAGACCTCATCTCTGAAAATAGCTGGACATTGTGGTAGGCGCCTGTACTACCAGCTACTTGGGAGGCTGAGGCAAGAGAATTGCTTGAGCCCAAGAGTTTGAGGCTGCTGTGAACTATGATGTTACGCTACCAAGGGTGACAAAGTGAGACTCTGTCTCAAAAAAATTAAAAAATAAATAAATTTGGACCAGGGGGCAGTGGCTCATGCCTTTAATCCTAGTACTCGGGGAGGCTAAGGCAGGGGTGGATTGCTTGAGATCAGGAGTTAGAGATCAGCCTGAGCAAAAGCAAGACTCCCAACTCTACTAAAAATAGAAAAACTAGCTGGGCATTGTGGTGGGCGCCTGTAGTCCCAGCTGTTTGAGAAGGAAAGTTTAGTTATATTTTCTGGCTCCTGCAGTAGGAGAGTCCTGACTCCCAGGAACCTATCTCTCCAGGCCCATCTCCTCTGCTTCCCACCTGGTTCTTGCCTGCAGATCAAGGACAATAGCCCTGGATGTTCCTTCAGCCCCCCACCAGGGAGCCCCTGGACTGCCCAGGCCAACTCCAGGGGGCCATTCCCAGTCGCCTGCTCTGGCTACCTCCACAGGGGGCCCTCAGGCACCTGAGTGCAGGCGTGGCAGTCTCGATGCTCCTCACAGAGTGGACAGAGGGCAGGTACCAGCACCAGCAAGGACCCACCGGCTCCATCATCCTCACAGTGGGTCCCACCCTGGCGCAGGTGGCATGTAGCACTGGTCAGGCACCAGCCGCAGCCCTGGTCTGCCAAGCAGCCCAGGCAAGAGGAATAAGAGGTGCAGGCCAATGAACGGTAGGGCTCCAGGAAGAAGAAGGAGATCTCCTGTAGGAAGGACACATGAGGGTCAGGAGTCAAGGTTCAGGGTTATGGGTCAGAGTCTGAAGTGAACCAGAGGTAAGGTCTAGAGATGAGGTTGGGAATTCAGGCATGTAGAAAGCCAAGATTTAGGAACTCAGCAAAGAGGATGAGGGTCTGAGGGAATCTAGAAATCACAGGTGAAAGTATGGATGGCAGAGGTCAGGGTCAGTAGGGTCAGGAGAGTCAGATGTCAACACAGCTCAAAATATGGGATCAGGCAAGGTTCTAGAGCCAGAGGTTGGGGTCTAGAGGGTTCAAAGTGAGGTTCAGGCCAGCCATGGTGGCTCACACCTGTAATCCTAGCACTCTGGGAGGTTGAGGCGGGAGATTGCTTGAGCTCAGGAGTTCAAGACCAGCCTGAGCAAGAGTGAGACCCTATCTCTATTAAAAATAGAAAAACTAGCTAGAGCACCTATAGTTCAGCTACTCAGGAGGCTAAGGCAAGAGGATTGCTTGTGGCCAAGAGTTAGAGGTTGCTGCGAGCTATGACACCATGGCATTCTACCAAGGGTAAGTCGAGGACTTAGAGGTGAGGATCCAGGGAGTTCAAATCGGGCCTGAGGTTCTGAAAGCCTAGGGAATCTGAGGCGAGGGCCAGGGATAGGTTGAGAGGCCAGATCCTGGGTACTTACACTGCCACCCGGCACTCCAGTCCGGTCCCACAGCAGAGTGAGCTCGCTGTGCCCAGGGCCTGCTGAGCCATTGAGCTGGCCCCGGATCTCCACTGCGTATTTGTGGCTCCGCCCAGGCAGTGGGAAGAGGGGAGCAGACCCTGGGCGCTGCAGCCGCCTTGTCTCCTTCTCCTGCTGAGCCACCCAGCGCCCCACCTCCTCCTGGGTAGGGGTGAGTGACACACGGGAGCTCAGACACCTGAAACCTCCAAGAGCCCCCAACCCACCCCGACCAGGGCCCTTTAGGTCCCGAGAACCTCCAAGGTGGCCTAGCCCCATCCCTTGTGACCCACCTCCTCCTTAGGAGACTCCCACACCTCAGGGAAGGCTGACTCAGACCTTCCTCACCTTCAACATTTCCTCCAAATTCCCTTTACAAACAAAAACCCCAGGATCCTCCTTCTTCCCAGGCCTGTGATTTCTCCTTAGTCTTCCCCAGAACTTTTAAATCACCACAGGTGCCCTGCACCACACCCCTAGCCCCCACATTTACCATAACCACCCCCCAAATGTCCCAAGCACTCTCACCATGCTATCTGTGTCAGGGCCACGGGCCATCCGGGCCAGGACATGTAGGCGCTGGGCCCGAGCCCACACGGCCACGTCCTCAGCCCCAGGCCCAGCTGACCCTCCTGGCAGCAGGGGGTGAATGAAGCCACGGTAGACCAGGGATACATCTGTCTCTGCACTGGGTGTAAGGGTGATGGTCGTACTACGGACAATTGAGACCTGCGCCAACCAGGGATGGGGTGCATGTGTGAGTCCCTCTCTGGCTTGTCCCAAGTCTCCACACCCTCCAAGCCACATCGGAGCCAGAAAAGACAGATCAACCCAACCTTTATACCTGTTTTACCCAATGAGAGACTGAGGCCAGGGGCAAGAGTTAGGTGACTTACTAAAGGCCATGCTGGGAAAAGAGGAAGGACTCAAATTCAGACAAACAAGGTTCCAGAATCCACCTCTACCCCTGGCCTGGCCTCTGCCCACTTACATCTCACCTCAAAACTCCAGGACCCGACCCTTCACTATCTTCTTCCCCAAATCCCTACCTTTCTACCTAAGCCCTTCAAAGCCCAGATCAACAATCAAAGTGATGGGGCAGCACCTGTGGCTCATCGGCCCCCTATACCAAAGGTGGTGGGTTCAAACCTGGCCTCCGCTGAACTGTAAAACAGAAAAATAGCCAGGCGCCCGAGCTACTCGCGAGGCTGAGGCAAGAGAATCACCTAAGCCCAGGAGTTGGAGGTTGCTGTGAGCTGTGTGACGCCACAGCACTCTACTGAGGGCAATTAAAAAAAAAAAAAAAATCAAAGTGATGGACATAGTAGACAATTTATTTTGCCCATGTGTGATTTTGTAATAGCAAAAAACTGGAACTACCGTGTCTATCAGTGGGAGGCTATTTAAATAAACCCCAGCACTACAGTGTTAGAATATAAACGGAATATTGCACAGTTATTAAAGAAAAAAAAAAAAAAAGAATGGGAGTGTTTCCCAAGTTCTGTTATAGGAAGCTTGCCAGGCTATGTTAAGAAAAAAAGGAAGTGGTATTATAATATGGATAATATACTACTTCTTGCGTGCAAGGAAGAAAAATAGTAAAATGTCACATTTACTTGCACTCAAGTAGATAGATTCTGGAAGGATATAAAAAAACCCAAATGGATCTTTTGGGGAGGTATGGTGATCTTAAATTAGGGCGGTCCCAGGGCCAGATAATTCTGGGTCACTAGAGGGGTGGGGAGTGGGGTAGATGGGAGAGATTTGTCAATCAGAACTTTTTATACATTGTGAATATATTGCCTATTTTAAATATCAATAAAGGGCCACTATGGAAACAGTTTGGAGGTTTCTCAGTAAGTTAAATATGGAAATACTATATGACCCAGCAATTCTTTTCTTAGGTATATACACCCATCAAGAAGTGAAAACAGTTGTATAGGCCAGGCGAGGCAGTTCATGCTTATAATCCTAGCACTCTGGGAGCCAGAGATGGATCATTTGAAATAAGGAGTTTGAGACCAACCTGAACAACACAGTGAGACCCCATCTTTACAAAAACAGAAAACATTAGCCTTTGGCCAGGTGCAGTGGCTCCCACCTGTAATCCTAGAACTATGGGAGGGTAAGGATGGAGGACTGTTTGAGCTTAGGAGTTCAAGATCAGCCTGAGCCAAGGGTGAGACCCAGTCTCTACTAAAAATAGAAAAACTAGCCAGGCATTACAGTAGGTGCCTGCCATCACAAGTACTCGGGAGACTGAAGGAGGATTATTACTTGAGCCCAGGAGTCTAAAGTTGTGAGCTATACTGATGCCATAGCACTCTATCCTGGGCCACCAAGAGTGAGACCCTATCTCAAAAAAAAAAAAAAAATTAGCTCGGCATCGTGGCATATACCAGTTACTAGGGAGACTGAGGTAGGAGGATCACATGAGTGCGAGAATTTAAGGTTGCTGTGAGCTAAAATAATGCCACTACTCTCTAGCCTGGGTGACAGAGCAAGACCCTGTTTCAGAAAAACAAAAGCAAATTTAAAAATAGGTGTTCAAACAAAAACCTGTACACAAATGTTCATAGCAGTACTTTTCACCAAAGCCAAAAGAAGTAAACAATCCAAATGTCCATCAGGGGATGAATGGGTGAATAATATCCTATACAAGGGATATTATTTAACCATAAAAAGAGCTCCCTTTGAAAGAAGTTACAACACAGATGAGCCTTGAAGATGTTTGCTTAGTGAGAAAGAACTCAGACACTAAAGGTCACATATTGTATGACCTCATTGGTACACTGGATGTACTCAGTACATCCAGAGCTGGCAAATCTGAAGACAGAAATCAGATGGGTGGTTACCAGGGATGGGGAGAGGGGAGTGGATGACACTAAATGAGCCCCAGTTTCTTTTTAGGTGATGAAATGTTCTGTAACTAGACAGTGGTAATGGCTGTGCAATATTATCAATATGCTAAGTATCACTAATGATAAATTTTATGTTTATTTTACCACAATACAAAAATGCTTTAAGTCCATAAAGAAACTTAGACCCTGGCTCGGCACCTGTAGCTCAAGTGACTAAGGCACCAGCCACATACGCCAGAGTTGGCGGGTTCAAATCCAGCCCAGTCCGCCAAATGACAATGACAGCTACAATCAAAAAATAGCCAGGCATTGTGGCAGGGGCCTGTAATCTCAGCTACCTGGGAGGCTGAGGCAAAAGAATTGCTTAAGCTCAAGAGTTGGAGGTTGCTGTGAGCTATAACACCATGCCACTCTACCCAGGGCGACAGCTTGAGACTCTGTCTCAAAAAAAAAAAAAGAAAAGAAAAGAAAGAAAAAACTTAGACCCTTGAATGTAAAGGCTTTGGGAGGTACCAAGAGTGATATAGATCTACTTGGAGAAAAAAAACCGTAGGACCAGGGCCACCAACACTCTACGGCAGGCCCCATCTCCTGGCTTCCCACCTTGTCAGGCTGGGAGGTGTTGGGCGGCTGCTGGAAGGTGAGCAGGTGCAGGCCAGGCAAGAAGCTCTGGGTGACGCATGCCTCCAGCGATGTGACAAAGATGGGCACAGGCCCCCACCAGCCCACAGTGCCTGAGATCTGCTCCCCTCGGCAGCGGGCCTGCTCTGAGAGGACAAAGGGCAAGAGATTGGGGAAGGTCAGTGTGGGGTACTCTGCCACAACCTCCCCTGCTGCCACTGGACACTCACCAGGCCGAGGCAAGCAGCTCTCATTGTGCACACACCAGCCCAGGGCACCAGGTCCCCGGGGAGGGGCCGTAGGGCTGCTGAAGGCCAGGCATGCCTGGCAGTCACCCAGGAGGCGGCCCAGGCCCAGACAGCTGGCGGCTGGACACTGTAAGGAGGGCAAGGAACAGGGCTCATTGTCCACAGGGACTCAAGGGATCTGGGAAGGGCTATGGACACAGGGTCCCTGGGGGTAAGGGGTTAGGAAAGTAGAGAGTTGAAAGCAGGGTTGGAATGTAGGGGGGAGTCAAAAGGTCAGAGGTGGGGTAAATGCAAGGGACAAGGTCATAAGCTCCAAAGTATTGGGAGAGTGGGTTCAGGAGTCATCAATCAGGAGTCAGGAATGGTGGTCTCAGGGGTAAAAACATTAGGGGAAAGTTCCTGTCCACTTGGTTTAGGAAATACTGAGGGCAGGCCTCTGTGCTGGGGACAGAGGGTCAGGACAGTCACTCACAGCCCCAGAGGGGGTCCCAGGAGGAGGTGCAGCTTGGCAGGCTCCCCGACACCAACTGCATTCAGGGTCTCGGGAACAGACACTGTGGTCTGTGTACATGGAGCAGTAGTCCAGGTGGTACTGCAGGGAAATGAAGGGACAAAGAAGAAGCTGCTCCGACCTGCTCCTGCCTCCCAAGCCCTCAATGATTTTAGTTAACCCAAAGGACCCTGACTACTCGGCACCTGGAGAGTCCCCATCTGTTCCTTCCCCACCCTCAGGGATCTTCTACCTCCTCTTCCCCCACCCCCAGGGACCTCTTTCCCTCCTAGGAACCATTTCCCAACTTTCTCCCTCCCCTGTGGAATCTATGCTACCTCCTTCCCCAACCACCCTTTCCCTACCACCCCAGTGCTCACATCAGGGGCAGGTGCCTGGAACACGAAGGGGGGCACCTTGTAGGCCATCAAGTCCCCACGGGGCCGGCCGCTGTACCCCCCAGCCACCAACAGGACACTGCCACCAAGCACCGCTGCCACATGTGAGTAACGACCACTGGGTGGCGCTGCTCGACCTAGGTGAATACAACCCCCACCCCCAGAAACATTAGACTCCCAATCCCCACCTCCACCTCCTTGGCTCCCCTGCCCAGGGACCTACACCTAATTCCCCAAAGCCTCAGCCCAAACTTCTAGTTGCTGCTCAAAACCCTCATGCCCAAAGAAACTCTCCCAACCTGGCCCTCCACTAGCTTAGTGGTAATTCTCTCACCTCTCTTACTTCCCACACCCTGCCCAAATCATCTTGTAGACAGAGCCTGATCTTTGGATTCAGAAAGACCTGGTTATAAATCCTGCGTCTATCGCCTACTTGAGTTCAAATCACTGATCAACAACTGATCAGCCGTATGGCCTTGGGCAGGAGACTGAACTTCTCTGCATCTTGGTTTCCTCTTCCATAAATGGAACCATTATCCCATCCTCTAGGAGCTGGGAGGGCTGGAGAAGAATCTGCTGAGCCCTCAATAGGTTGCCTAGGTCTCCCGATTTTTGTCTAGCACCAACCTGCCTTCTGGTAACAGCCTGATTCTCCTGTGGAAAACCACCCTCTCCCACCCCCGAGTCCCTAAGATTCAAGTATAGTTGTCCCTGCCTCAGGCAGAAGTGGGGCCTTAGCCCAGGCCTATCAGTTTCAGCGATTAGCTCAGGGTAAGTACACTACCCAATTTATACAATTGAAAGGCACTCTCTTCTCTCTGGGCATTTTAAGGTGGTAAAATATAATCCAAGAGCTCCTTATGACCACCTATAAAAGGCAAACCTGCTAGAGACTACAGTAAACCCAGCTGAGAACTAGAGAGAGGAATGGTTGATGCCATCACATGAGTATCTGGATCAAGCCCCGCCTGACGCCAGCCCCTGTAATTTTCACTAAAATGAGCCAAGAAATTCTCCTTTTTGCTTAAGCCAGTTGGGTTGGTTTTCTGTCACTTACAGCCAAAAGTCTTGACTGACAGATAACTGGTCAGAGAATAGGGACTTCCCAACCTCTTACTAACCTATAGGCTCTATAAGCACATGGGACTTGGCCCAAGGAATCACACATTGTGAAGGAGGAAAAGGCCTCCAGAAACTTCACAAAGGTGCTGAGCACGGTGGCTCATGCCTGTAATCCCAGCCCTCTGAGAGGCTGAGGTCGGTAGATTGTCTGAGCTCAGGAGTTTGAGACCAGACTAAACAAGAGTGAGATCCCCATCTCTAAAAACAGCTGGGCATTGGGGCAGGTGCCTGTAGTCCCAGCTTCTTAGGAGGCTGAAGCAAGAGAATTGCTTGAGCCTTAGAGTTTGAGGTTGCTGTGAGCTATGATGCCACAGCACTCTACCAAAGGTGACAAAATGAGACTCTGTCTCAAAAGAAAAAAAAAAAAAAGAAAGAAAGAATCCAATATCTAAAATTCCCTGTCATCCACTAGGGTTCAGTGAAGGGGCCTACAGGAAGGACTGGGATAGTCAGAGCATACCTGTAACAGAAGCCTCAAATGTCAGGCCTAGGCTTTATTACTAATGGATCCCAAAGTTCCATTGGGATCCTTCCTCCTTCCTACCCCTTAAATGTTAATGTTCCTTTCTTAAGCCTGTCCCCTCTCTCTTTTCAGGGAGAAGTCCACAGCCCCCTGAAATAATATGCTCAGCTTATGGATACAAGTATCTTTGGAAGAGAAGGCCTGTGGCTTTCCTCATTCTCAAAGCAGTCTATGATCTAATGAGTGCGAAAGGTTTCTCCACACTGCCTCTGGCAAGCTCTCTGACCCTGCAGAGGGACCCTCATTGCCATTAGAAAGAATGTATCAGGCCACTTCATGTGGCATCATCCTTCAGCACCACCTCAGTTTGCTTTCACAATGCCCACAGGCATGTTATATAATCCTCCTTTTACAGATGAGGAAACTGAGGCACAAAGAGATTAAGTGATGATGGTTTCTTTTTTTTTTTTTTTTGTAGAAACAGAGTCTCACTTTATTGCCCTGGGTGGAGTGCTGCGGCGTCACACAGCTCACAGCAACCTCCAACTCCTGGGCTCAGGCGATTCTCTTGCCTCAGCCTCCCGAGTAGATGGGACTACAGGCACCCGCCGCAATACCCAGATATTTTTTTGTTGCAGTTTGGCTGGAGCTGGGTTTGAACCTGCCACCCTCAGTATATGGGGCCACCGCCCCACTCACTGAGCCACAGGCTTGGTTTTATTTATTTATTTAGACAGAGTTTCACTTATTAACCCTTGGTAGAGTGCCGTGGCATCACAGCTCACAGCAACCTCCAACTCCTTGGGCTTAAGCGATTCTCTTGCCTCAGCCTCCCAAGTAGCTGGGACCACAGGCACCTGCCACAATGCCCAGCTATTTTTTTGTTGCAGTTTGGCCGGGGCTGGGTCTGAACCCACCACCCTAGGTATATGGGGCCGGCGCCCCATTCACTGAGCCACAGGCGCCTCCTATTTTTTTTTTTTTTTTTAGGCTAGTCAAGTGAAGCACTGGGAGTAGAGAAGGAACAAAGGAATCTGCAACTGATAGTGATCAATTAGTTGTAAACACCACTGCACTCGGACCAGCTGTGATGATGGTTTTTATATAGGTGGTTGTTCGCTGCCAGTCATCCTGGTTCTGCCATTTCCCACTATGACCTCAAAAAACTTGCTATTTCTTAGGCATTTCCCTGGGGCAAGTGGAAACTGACAACATCTGGCATGAAACCTAAATCTGATGTCTCCAAAACTGCCTCCCATCCCATCCCAGGCTTCCCCTCCTGAGGCTGGTTCTAGCAGGGTGTCTGGCTCACCCCAACAAGGACCAAGGTGGCTAGAGCCTAGATCCACTGCCAGAGGTGGGTCCCTCAGGGAAAGAGAGGGACCACTTACCCTCAGGAGTTCCGGGGGGGGCAAGTTCGGCCCCTGACACCCACTGATGGCAGCCAAGGTGGTAAAAGAAGATGCCATCTTCATAGCACTTTTCCTCCTGGTAATGGGTGTGCACATTGCCCCCTGGGAAAGGAGGAAAAGGGCACAGCTGGCAAACCTGGAGTGGAGTCACCCACAGCTGAGGGAGACTCAGCTCAGGTTTGACTCAGGGTCCTAACAGGCAGGCAGCGGGATAGGGAGCAGTTACCATAGACCACCATGTAGTTGCCCAGGACACTGGCCGTGTGGAAGGCACGCTCCCTTGGGCCCTGAAGTCCATCCCGGCCCTTCAGTGTTGTCCACACCCTCCGATCTACATGGAATAGCTCAGTGGAGTTCACCCGCACAGAAAACCTACAGGAGAGGGGACAGGACAGGGGCTTGGGGTAGGAAGGGTCTCTCTCCATTCTCTGGGCACTTAATTGTGTGATCACCCAGAGCTGAGATTGGCTGTGACTGGGTCTATATCTCCTCCGATCTAGAAGTTTTTGATGCATAAGACCGAGGATTCATCTCTGGGTTATGTACATAACCAGTCTAGCAAGGGTTAAACACCAAACAAGGGTTCGTTGAATGGATAGATGGATGGGAGTGCGGAGGAAAGCAACTGACTAAGAGATTGAACAAAAGATCAGAGAATGTGCGAGTGGGTAAGTGAATGGAGAATAAATGAAAAAAGGAGTGAGTGAATCACCACGCAAGTCTGTTAGTGGGCGAAGACCTCTAAAGACTAAAGACCCAAGGTTTTATAGAGCAGGAGTTGTGGGCAGGTCACTTACCGGGCAGTGGAAGGCCGGTGTCCACCATGGACCAGCAGGGCACGGGAGGGAGCATGGAACACCATGGAGTGGCCAGTGGCAGCAGGAGGCCGCCCACCTGCTGGAATCACCTGCTCCCAATATCCCCCACTGGGGCTGTCGAGGCGGAAACGGAAGAGGCCAGAGGAGAAGAGGTCATGCTGAGTGCGGCCACCAGACACGTAGAGCCAGATGTCATCCACCAGGGCAGCTGCATGACCTGCCAGGCCTGGGGGCCCCCAGGAGCTAGAGGCAGGTGGTGCCAGGAGCTCCCAGTGGCCCCTGCCCAGCAGGCTAAAGGCCCACACGTCATTGGTAAGTGAGCCATCAGCCAGCTCACCACCCATGAGCACGAGGGAGCCGGCCCAGGCCACAGCCACATGGGAGTGACGAGCAGCCTGTGAAGAAGAGAGAAGGAGATAAAGATAGAGAGGGAGAGGGAAAGAGATGGGGGCACAGAGGCAGAGCCAGGCACAGACAGGGACATATAAGAGAGACAGTGAGATAGAGACAGACAACGAAGCTCGGCCCCGGTAGCACAGTGGTTACGGTGCCGGCCACATACACCAAAGGTGGCGGGTTCAAATCTAACCCGGGTCAGCTAAACAACTGCTAAACAACTGCAACAAAAAATAGCCGGACATTGTGGTGGACACCTGTAGTCCCAGCTACTTGGGAAGAGAATCGCTTATGCCCAAAAGTTTGAGGTTGCTGTGAGCTGTGTCACTATGGCACTCTACAGAGGGTGACATAGTGAGACTCTGTCTCCAAAAAAAAAAAAAAAAAGAGAGAGAGAGAGACAACGAGCAAGACAGAGACAGGCAAAGAGAGAAAAGAAGAGGTAGACACAGAAAGACAGAAACATCTGAACAGAAACAGAGGTGAGACAGAGAAACACAGTAAGAGAAGGAAGAGGCAGGGAGACAGAATCACAAGGAGAAATGACAGAGAAAAACAGAAGGAGAGAAACAGACCCAAAGAGATGGAGACACAGAGACCCCATGTAGAGACCAAAACCAGATGACGATGAGAGAGAGAGATGGATAGAGAGAGACAAGAGACACATAGAAAGATAAAATATAGAAAGAGATAAAGGAAGTGGAGGAAGCAAAGGGAAATCAGACAGAGAAAAGGCAGACACAAGAAGTAGGTTTCTGTATCAAGCTGTGAAGGCAGGAGGAGTCTGGGGTGACAGAGGGCAGTCTAGGGGTCCTGGCTAGGTCTGAGAGGACAGGTTCCTCCAGCCAGGGCACAGGAGGGGTCCATACCGGGGCAGGTCTCAGATCCCAGCTCTCCCAGGTGTTGGTTGAGAAGTTGTACAGGACGAGGTCACCCAGTGCATTGTTGAGGTCCTGGCCTGTGGAAGGGGATGGTCTCAAGCCTTAGCCACAGGTTGCCAGGTCCCCATACCCCAGACACTCACCCTATCTGCTCACCTCCAAAAACAGCCAGCAGCCCTGGTGGGGACAGGAAGGCACCAGCTGCCCCAATACGGGCAGAGAAGGCAGGGTCCCCAGCACTCACGTTGTGCCACCAGCCAGCCCCCTGGTTCTCCCACAGGTGCAGGTCACAGGCACGTCCCAGGAAACCAGGCTCACAGCGGCATGGTCCCAGGGGCTAAGGGGAAGGAAATATAAAGGCAGAGACAGAGAGAGAGAAAATGACAGAAAGATGAGAAAGAGAAAAACAGAGCCAAAGTGAGACAGAGAAAAGAGGAGCAGGAAACACAGATTGGAAGGGAGAGAATGGGAAAGGGAGACAGAGACAGGAAGGATACAGCCAAACAGACAGTGAGAAAGAGAAACAGGGGACACAGAGACACAACCAGAGGGAGGCAGAGAGGTCGAAAAAAGAGGACAGACCAACAGAAAAAGGAAAGACTCAGAGAGAAAAATGAGAACAGATAGAAAGAAGATAGGTCGGAGAAGAGACAGTGAGACTGAAGTTCAGCCTGGGCCAAAAGAGCTTAGACTAAGGGAGGTCAAGACAGGAAGGGCTCCAAGTGTGATGTAGATCCAAAGCTAGATGTGTACAGCTTAGATGCAAGGTTAGTGGTGAAATGTGGGAAGTCATGGCAGAGAGCCCAAGGCCACACAGAGTGGTAGGGTAGGAGGAGGGAGTTGGGCCTGGAAGAGGAAGGAGGGGGAGCCCCACAGTGACAGTGAAGGGTATATGAGGGCAGATGGGTTCAGGTAGGGTAGAGACAGGCTGGAGTAGCCAGTGGGGTTAGGATTTGAAAGAGGAAGGGAGTGAGTATCCTGGGAGAGTGTGGGGAGAGTTTCAAGCTGGTGGTCGGATCTAGGAGAGGAATACAATGGGTATGGTCACAGATCAAGGCCCCAGGGGGACAATGTGGGGACAAGCTCACCGAGGCGCAGGTGCCGTGGCTGCCACAGTAGGCTGAGCACTCCTGCAGACTGCAGTCAGGGCCGCCCCAGCCCGGTTCACAGGTGCACACACCTGGAGGCCGGCACTGCCCGTGGCCTTGGCAGCCACCCGGGCACAGGGAGAAGCGGAAGGAGGCATTAAAGCCCAGCAGGTTGTAGTTGGCATCACTGAAGAGGTGCAGCAGCATCTGTAGCACAAGGTGGGCTGGGCTCTGGGGACTGGACTAGGAAGGTACTTCACTCCCGCCACATCCTGGGGACCCACCACCCCACATCCTTTCTTTATCTCTCACCATCTTCCTTTGTCCCTGTGTGTCTCTTACGCCCTCTTGCTAGCTCCCTGTCCCTCCCCTTCTTTTTCATCTCCCTCCATATATCTATCCTTCTCTCTCCCATACCTCACCTGGATCCTCTGGCCACAGCCCAACAGCCCTTGTCTCTACCAACCTTGCCTGAGGAAGCCTCAATGGGCGGAGGCCGGGTGCTCCCACTCAGACTGGCAAGAAGTGGTCCTCGGGGGGAGTCACCATCATACACAAATAGGTAGTCATATGTGCATTCCGTATCCAGGAAAAGGAAGTCTAGCAGGATCCGGTGCTGAGGGCTTGGGGCTGGGAGGTGAGCAGAGAGGGGCCACGTTCAAAAGCAGACATGTTCCCCAAGCCTCTATGCAGCCAACCCACAAACACCAGACCCTGCTCCTGGTGAAACTGAGGGGCGCTCAAAGATGGGTTAGACTTGGGCTCCGTCTTGAAGAGACTCCTGGTCTTATAATTCAGGGAAGTCAGAGCTGTGACAGCCAGAGGGACAGGAGCCCAGAGAAGGAATTATAGTATCCACCCTAGAAAGGTCTCCTAAAATCAGGCTGAACATCTGCTTCAGCTCAGATGGGAAAATAAAGTGCAGAGACAGGAAACCCCATCCCCATGGTCACATAGAGCAGCCAACACATTGTTCCCAAGGTCTCATTCTTCCTGTCTCTGCTTAAGCCTCAGACATGCCCAGGCTAGAGGGTCAGGGCCCAGGCCCTGGCAGAGAAGTATACTCCCAGTGAGGAAAGGGACTCCATGAGAATCCCCTATTTTCAGGTGAACAGAGTTCTAAGAGAAGAGTTCTTCGTCTTCCCCCTGAACAAAGGCCTAATCCTGGAGCATTATAGTTCCCCTCTATCCCAAGAGTCTCATCTCTCTGTTTCTTGTGGTGGCTACGGAAACAGGTAGGAAGCCAGACTGCCCAGGCTCAAATCCTGATTCTGCCACTGAATAGCTACTGGCTGTGTGACCTTAGACAAATAACTTAGTCTCTCTGGATCTGTTTTCTCATCTTTAAAGTGGGGGGGATATACTGTGGTAGATTCAAACCTCTAGGCTGCTTCTCCCACAGAAAGGTGAGAGCTAATTCTCTGCCCTTCACATGTAGTAAGAACCTTAGTGATTTGCTTGACCAATAAGGAACAGCAAGCTTGGTGCCCATAGCACAGAGGTTACACCGCCAGCCACGTACACTGAGGGCTGGCGGGTTCAAACCTGGCCCACGCCAGTTAAACAACAATGACATCTACAACCAAAAATAGCCAGGCATTGTGGAGGGCGCCTGTAGTCCCAGCTACTTGGCAGGCTGAGGCAAGAGAATCGCTTAAGCCCAAGAGTTTGAGGTTGCTGTGAGCTATGATGCCACAAAGTGAGACTCTGTCTCAAAAAAAAATTAAAATTAAAATTAAAAAAAAATAAAGAACAGCAGAAGCTGGGCACAGTAGCTCATGCTGGTAATCCCAGCACTTTGGGAGGCTGAGGCAGGATAATGGCTTGAGGCCAGGAGTTGAGAGTAGCCTGAACAACATAGCTAGACCATGTCTCTATGAAAAATTTAAAAAAAGGCTCGGCGCCTGTGGCTCAAAGGGCTAAGGTGCCAGCCATGTACACCTGAGCTGGCGGGTTCAAATCCAGCCCGGCCCGCCAAACAACAATGATGGCTGCAACCAAAAAATGGCCGGGTGTTGTGGCGGGCACCTATAGTCCCAACTACTTGGGAGGCGGAGGCAGGAGACTCGCTTGAGCCCAGGAATTAGAGGTTGCTGTGAGCTGTGATGCCACAGCACTCTATCCAGGGTGATAGCTTGAGGCTCTGTCTCAAAAAAAAAAAAAAGAGAGCGAGAGAGAGAAGGGATGCTGTGGAACCTCCAGGGCTAGGTCATAAGAAGCCTTGCAATTTTCACCTGGGCTTCATAGAATGCTCCTTCTCAGAATACAGCTGTCACACTATGAAAAGCCTAAGCCACAAGAAGAGGCCACACATAAACATTGAAGCCGACAGCCTGAGTTGAGCTGCCAGCTGCCAGCCAGCATCAACTGCCAGCCCTGGAGGGACCTTCCTGGACATCTAGCCCAGGTGAACATTCAGATGATTGCAGTCCCACCTGACATTCTGATTATGACCATGTAAGAGGCAATAATGCACATAACATGCATGCAATAGGGCTTAGTCAGTGCCACTACCCCTGAAGCTGTCACTTATCTTTGTTTATTTGCTTGTTTTGAAACACAGTTTCACTCTGTCATTCCTGCTAGAAAGCTAGAGCACCAGGGCCTCTCAGCCTAGCTCACAGCAACCTTGAACTTCTGGGCTCAACTCAAGCGATCCTCCTGCCTCAGCCCCCTAAGAGCTGGGACTACAAGCGACTGCCACAACATTAGTAGAGACAGGGTCTTACTTTGGTCAGGCTGGTCTTGAACTCCTGACCTTAAGCAATCTTCCCATCTCAGCCTCATAGAGTGGTAGGATTACTAGCATAAGCCACCACACCCGGCCACTGTTCTTGTTCTCTGGATACCACCACCCACATTAGGGGGCTCCATGGGACCACTTCGGGCAGCTTAGGTGAATCCTCTAGGCTATACAAACTAGGAGTCCTGATTCCAGCTCTGCCCCTGACCTGCTAGAGTACCCTCGGCCAGCCTCATCCTCCACAACCCTCAGTTCACTCATCTGAATCCTGAAGATACTCATCCACCACTAACAATGAGTGTGAGATCTTAGGCCAGTTCCATGGGCCCTCTCAGGCTCAGCCTCCTTGACTAGAAAATGGGGATAATTTTCCCCACCGAGGCTGGTATGAACATTCAACCAGATGATTACTCTAACCCGTCAGTCCATAGCCAGGGTGCTCAATAACATGTCCTGCCCAGGCCTCATCCTCTCCCACCAAGACCATTGATCCCGCCTACTTTTTGGCCTCCTGGCCTCCAGTCTTGCCCTAACATGGGTCTCTGAGGGATCTCCCCAAGTCAACTTCTGGCCCTGTCCCTCCCCTGCTCAAAGGCACTACATGGCTCCCCACCCTGAAGAAAGTAAAGCTCCCTAACCTGGTGTTTAAAACCTGACCTTGTCTTATACCACCCCACTGCTGGCAGGTCTATCAGGAGCTGGGGATTTACACAAGCTTTTCCCTCCATCTGCAACATACTTTTCCTTCCAATCAGCTAAGTTCCACTCTTCTCCCTCCCCTTGGCTGGGTTAGGAGCCCCTCTTCTGGGTTCTCATATCCCATAACAACTTCCATTCATTGGGCTAGGACCACCTAAGTCCAGGTCTGCCTTCCCTGCAGCCTACAAGGCCCACAGGGCAGGGCCTGGACCTGGGCCTAATTCCCTCCCCAACATTGGCCAGGCCAAAGTCTGGTGCTGAGGAAGGACTCAGGAAATACTGGATGATGAAACGAAGAAGTGCACAAAAGTAAGAATACTGAAACTGGCAGCCCCCCCCCAGGTTGTGCCCAGAGCTCCCAGCACACTGTACACAAATCCCCACCCGTGGGGAATGCAGAGATCCATTTGGCCAGACCAGGGAACCAGACCTCCCAGAGTCTTACCAGCCTCAACTAAACTATACAGCTCTGTTCCTGGAATCACAAGTACATCTTTGTTAAGTGCTTGCCGGAGGCCAGCTCACCATCTGCCTTCCCCAAGTTCCTCCCTAAGTTCAAGGTCTCCTGTTTCCACCCAACCCCCACACCATTCCAGGTAGAAATCTGATCCCAAACCACCACACCTCAAAAGCAGGATGCTTCTTATTCATGAGGATGTAATGAAGTCTAGGCCCAGATAAAATGTGAACGTGGTATAAAAGTAAGTGGGTTGGTTGCTTATTTTTTAATAGATGGAAGAAGATGTAGGTTCTTAGAGGTGACAGGCATTGGGAAAGACAAGAGATGAAGAGACATGTTGGGACACTTCCTGCATCCCAGCATCCAGCCAGTTGATCCCCATGTCTCACTGGTGAAACTCCACAAACATCCTTCTGCCCTCTCCAAACCTCTCAGACCCTTTAACCCCTGCCCCAGCTCAGAACTCATCT
Organism: Arctocebus calabarensis; assembly: GCA_963573935.1. Lineage (NCBI taxonomy): Eukaryota > Metazoa > Chordata > Mammalia > Primates > Lorisidae > Arctocebus > Arctocebus calabarensis. The sequence goes on along the minus strand of CAUYON010110405.1, from coordinate 2,258 downwards.
TCTCCTTTGAGAAGCTCACCAAGTCTCCAGTCTGCCCCCTACCCAGCCTGAAAGCAATGCCCTACTCCTGCTCAAAATCCTTCTGTGCCTCCTCATCAACTCCAAAATAAAGGCTACGATGCTCACTATGACATTCAAAGTCCTTCTTCCTCCTGGGCTTTTGGCTCCCTCTTCGCCTCCCAGTCAATTGTGCAGTCACACTTAGACATGGAGACATACCAGCTTCCCTCATGTCTTTTTTTTTTTTTTTTTTTTTTGAGACAGAGCCTCAAGCTGTCACTCGGGATAGAGTGCCGTGGCATCGCAGCTCACAGCAACCTCCAATTCCTGGGCTCAAGTGAGTCTCTTGCCTCCGCCTCCGAAGTAGCTGGGACTATAGGCGCCCACCACAATGCCTGGCCATTTTTTGGTTGCAGCCGTCATTGTTGTTTAGTGGGCCCGGGCTGGATTCGAACCCACCAGTTCAGGTGTATGTGGCTGGTGCCTTAGCCCACTGAGCCACAGGCGCCGAGCCTCCCTCATGTCTTTACAAAAGCTATTTGTTCTCTTTTTCCACATAGTAAACTCCTATGCATACTTCAGAACCCTGCTTCAGTGGCTCCTCCTCTATGTCTTCCAGCAGGTCCTCTCACTCCCGTAGGCCCATCCACCTAGTCCCTGCACTTTCCTGTCTCAATGCTGAGCACTGTCTCAGTGTGAACACTGGGGGCTGAATGTCTGTGTCCAGCCCCATCATTCCTAACCAGCCTAGAACACTTCAAGGCCAAAGAAATGATTTATACCCTTCCCCTCTCTGTTCTCACAACCTCCAGCCTAACAGGAATAGCCCCTAAGCTGGGGACAGCTAGACACACTCACCACAGGAAACATGTCTTCATCCATACCCTACACAACAGCCAGAAAGATCTTTTAAAACATAAATCACATCAAGTGTAGTGGCTGATGCCTGTATCCCTAGCACTCTGGGAGGCCAAGGCAGGTAGATTAATTAGTTGAGCTCAAGCGTTCAAGACCAGTCTGAGCCAGAGCGAAACCCCATCTCTATTAAAAATAGAAAAAAACTAGCCAGGCATAGTGGCACATACCTGTGGTCCCAGCTATTCAGAAGCTGAGGCAAAAGGATTATTCAAGCCCAAGAGTTTGAGTTTGCTGTGAACTACAATGTCACAGCATTCTACTCAGGGCAACAGAGTGAAACTCGGTCACAAAAAAAAAAAAAAAAACCCATAAATAAGATCATATTCTCCCCTGCACAAAACCCTAGCATAGCTTCCCAGTGCCCCCAGATAAAGATCAAGCTCCACAGCCTGCTAAGGGAGGCCCTGTATGATCTAGGCTCCATCACACCTCTGGCTTTTGCCCATGACCTCTCCTGTCTGGGGAACTCCTACCTCTTTTTAGAGGCCAGCTCCTACATCCACTGCTCTGTGAGCCCTTCCTGGACTTCTCCAGCCACTGCCATTGGACTTCCCTTCCATCTGCCTACTGCCCACAGGATACAACACCAAATAACAAAGTCCTACTCTCTCTGGCTCCTCTGCAGCCTCCGGCTCACTGGTTGTCTTCTTGTATTCTGTTTTAGCTCACTGGATTTCAAGTTCCTCACAAGCATCATACTCTCCTGCTCCCAAGACTATGTGTGGGTTATCCTCCTTCTCTAGAATGCCCTTCTGCTGGCTTCTGCACATGCCTCTCATCTCAGCTAGACCCCAGGCCAAGTCATTAGATGTCCTCTCTGGGCTTCCCCCCTCCCTTGGGTGTGAATTTTTCTCTTATGGGCTCAGAGCCTATAAGGTAGAGGTGGAGTCTTTGCACAGACTGTTCCCTCCTTCTGGAATGCTCTTCCTCCCACTCCTGACTGAGTCCCATTGGTCTTTCCTATCTCAGCTCAGGAATCTCCTCCCCTAAGATGCCTCCCTGCCATCCCCTGCACCCAGGTCAGGCACTTCCACTGGGCTCCCCCAGGCTTGTAGTGTACCTCTATCAAGACTATTCTGGGCTCGGCGCCTGTGGCTCAACGGGCTAAGGCACCAGCCACGTACACCTGAGCTGGTGGGTTCGAATCCAGCCCGGGCTGCCAAACAACAATGGCGGCTGCAACCAAAAATAGCCAGGCGTTGTGGCGGGTGCCTGTAGTCCCAGCTACTTGGGAGGCGGAGGCAAGAGACTCGTTTGAGCCCAGGAATTGGAGGTTGCTGTGAGCTGTGATGCCACAGCACTCTATCCAGGGTGACAGCTTGAGACTCTGTCTCAAAAAA
>CAUYON010110395.1:0-17318 GCA_963573935.1 Arctocebus calabarensis | reverse complement strand
AGGCGCCCGCCACAACGCCCGGCCATTTTTTTGGTTGCAGCCGTCATTGTTGTTTGGCGGGTCCTGGGGCTGGATTCGAACCCGCCAGCTCAGGTGTACGTGGCTGGCGCCTTAGCCCGTTGAGCCACAGGCGCCAAGCCAAGTTCATTGATTTTTCTCCCCCTGCCCTTTCCATTCTATTATTGTGTCCATCCAGTTTTTTCACTTGTTATATTTTTCAGTTCTAAAATTTCCATTTGGTTCTTCTTCGTATCTCATATTTCTTTGTGAAGATCTGTCTGTCTGTCTATCTATAATGTACTTGGAACAACTACCTAAAATGCTATACAAAAAGATACATACAAAAACACTGTCAGTAAAGAAAAATTAAACTCTAAAAAATGTTTAGGTAATCCACAAGAAACCAGGAAAAAGAAAACAGAGAAATAAAAAATAGAACAAGCACAAAGTTTAAAATAAAATGGCAGACTTAAGCTCTAATATATCAATAATCACCTTAACTGTAAATTATCTAAACACACTAATTAAAAGACAGGGCTTGGCAGAGTTGACTAAAAAAGCATCAACCAGGCTCGGTGCCTGTAGCTCCCGGGCTAGGATACCAGCCACATATACGGGAGCTGGCAGGTTCAAATCCAGCCCGGGCCTGTCAAACAACTACAATAAAAAAAAAGCCAGGTGTTGTGGCGGGTGCCTGTAGTCCCAGCTATGGATTTCTACTGATGGCGACAGCTCGAGACAAAAAAAGAAAAAGCATCAACCAATTATATATTGTTTATAGGAAACTGACTTCAGCTACACCCATACATGTGCATTAAAAACAAAAGATGGAAAAAAGAAATATCATGCAAATATTAATCCAAAGACCGAAGGAATGGCTATGTTAATATTAGATAAAGTATAATTAGGGGCAAAGGAAATGATGAGACAGAGAGGGTCATTATAGAATGATGAAGGCGCAATCCACCATGAAAACCTAACAATTCTAAATGAGGATACACCAAACAACAGAGCTGCAGAATGTGGAAAGCAAAAACTAACAGAACTGAAAGGAGAGTCAGACAAATCCCTCATTATAGTTCAAGATTCCACTATTCTTCTCTCAGCTACAGATAGGACAATGTGACAGAAGATTAGCAAGGATATAGAAGAATTCAGCAACAACATCAACCAACAGGATATGATCGACATTTATAGAACATTTCACTGAATAACACCAGAATACACATTCTTTTTAAGTAACCCCAGGACAAAAATAGACCATATCCTGGATCATAAAACAAACTTTAACAAAATTAGAAGAATTAAAATTATATAGAATGTATTCTCTGACCACAGTAGCGTCAAATTAGAAATCTACATCAGGCTTGGCGCCTGTGGCTCAACGGGCTAAGGTGCCAGCCACGTACACCTGAGCTGGTGGGTTTGAATCCAGCCTGGGCCCACCAAACAACAATGATGGCTGCAACCAAACAATGTCTGGGCATTGTGGAGGGTGCCTGTTGTCCCAGCTACTTGGGAGGCAGAGGCAAGAGACTCGCTTGAGCCCAGGAATTGGAGGTTGCTGTGAGCTGTGATGCCACGGCACTATCTCCAGGGTGACAGCTTGAGGCTCTGTCTCAAAAAAAAAAAAAAAAAAAAAGCATGAAAAAACAGAATATACAGATGGGGAGAAAATATTTGCAAGCCATATATCTGATAATGGACTAGTACATAGACTATATAGAGAACTCTCAAAAACTCAACAGTAGGGCAGCGCTATGGCTCAAAGGAATAGGGCGCCAGCCCCATATGCCGGAGGTGGCGGTTCAAGCCCAGCCTCGGCCAAAAACTGCAAACAAACAAACAAAAAAACTCAACAGTAAACAAACAAAGCAGTTCAATTAGAAAATGGGCAAAAGATATGAGGAGACATACAAATAGCATATAAGATAAGAAAATATAACAGGAAAATGCAAATTGAAACCATTATACTATACCTATGGGAATAGCTAAAATAAAAAAGAGTGGGCCAGCTGCAATGGCTCATACTTTTCATCCTAGCACTCTCTGAGAGACCAACTCAGGAGGATTACTTGAGTTAAAGAGTTCGAGACCCTGTCCCCACTAAAAATAGAAAAATGAGGACAGGCTCAATGGCTCAGGCCTGTAATCCTACCACTTTGGGAGGCCCAGGCAGGCGGACTGTTTGAGGTGAGGCGTTTGGTACCAGCCTGAGCAAGAGTAAGACCCCGTCTCTCTCTCTCTGTCCAAAAAAAAAAAAAAAAAAATATATATATATATATATATGTGTGTGTGTGTGTGTGCGCGCGCGCGTGCGCATTTGTAAACATATAAATAAAAACTAGAAAGAAGAAAAATTAGCTGGGCACTGTAGTGGGCACCTTTAATTCCAGCTACTTGTGAGGCTGAGCCAGGAGGATTGCTTGAGCCCAGGAGTTTGAGCTTGCTCTAAGCTAGGCTCATGCTGCCACAGTTTAGCCTGGGCAAAAAGAGTAAGACTCTGTCTCAAAAAAAAAAAAAAAAAGTAGTGACAACACCAAATACTAGCAAAAATGCAAAGAAACTGGATCTCTCAAAGATTGCTGGTAGGTAGGGATAGGAAGTAGTATAGCTACCACTCTGGAGAATAGTTTGTCAGCTTCTTAAAACTAAACATGTAACTACCATATAACTCGGCAATTGCACTCCTGGTCATTTTTCACAAAGAAATGAAGGTTTATGTTCACATAAAAAACTTCACACAAATATTTATAACGTTTTTAAGAAGGTTTATTCATAATGACCTGACCCCCAAACTGGAAATAACAAACAACACAGATGTCCTTCAATGGGTGAATGGTTAAATCAACCACGGCATATCCACACTCTGGAATGTTACTCAACAAGAACAAGGAACAAAATATTCATACATTCAGCAACCAGGATACATCTCCAGAGATTTATGCTGAGTGAAAAAATCCCTGAAAGCTGCATTTATATAGCATTCTTTTTTTCTTTTCTTTTTTTTTTTTTGAGACAGAGCCTAAAGTTGTCACCATGGATAGAGTGCTATGGCATCACAGCTCACAGCAACCTCCAATTCCTGGGCTCAAGCGAGTCTCTTGCCTCCGTCTCCCAAGTAGCTGGGACCACAGGTGCCCGCCACAACACCCGGCCATTTTTTGGTTGCAGCCATCATTGTTGTTTGGCGGGCCCAGGCTGCATCTGCACCCGCCCGCTCAGGTGTACGTAGCTGGCGCCTTAGCCCGCTGAGCCACAGGAGCCGAGCCATCGTTTTTTTTTTTTTTTTTTTTTTTTGAGACAGAGTCTCAAGATGTTCCTCTGGGTAGAGTGTCATGGTATCAAAGCTCATAGCAACCTCCAACTTGGGCTCAAGCGATCCTCTTGCCTTAATTTTTCTGTTTTTAGTAGAGACAGGGTCTGGCTTTTGCTCAGGCTGGTCTCCAATGTGAGCTCAAGCAATCTGCCTGCCTCAGGCTCCCAGAGTATTAGGATTACAGGCGTGAGCCACCCCACCCGGCCTATATTCTTGAAATGACAAAATTATAAAAAGGTAGAACAGATGGCTCGGCGCCTGTGGCTCAACGAGCTAAGGCGCCAGCCACGTATACCTGAGCTGGCGGGTTCCAATCCAGCCCCCGGGCCACCAAACAACAATGACGGCTGCAACCAAAAAATGGCCAGGCGTTGTGGCGGGCGCCTGTAGTCCCAGTTACTTGGGAGGCGGAGGCAGGAGACTCGCTTGAGCCCAGGAATTGGAGGTTGCTGTGAGCTGCAATGCCACGGCACTCTATCCAGGGTGACAGCTTGAGGCTCTGTCTCAAAAAAAAAAAAAGTAGAACAGATGAGTAGGTGCCAGGGTTAAGGAGTGGGTGGGTGCAGGATGGAGTGGGTGTGGCCACACAAGGAAACATGAAGGATCCTTGTGGTGATGGAAAAATATTTTGTATCTTGACTGTATCAATGTCAGTATCTAGGTTACAATGTACTATAGTTTTGCAAGATGTTACCATTGGGGGAAACTGGGTAAAGGGTACACAATTACCACTTTGTATAAAATAGCAGCATGTGAATCTATAATTATTTAAATAAAAAAAGGCAGCCTCAGTAGCTGGTCAATTATTCAGTACTTTTCCAATCCCTGTTTTGCACAAAGAAGCATCCAAAGTAGTGAGAATCAAGATTTATCAATGTAGGGTGAATTTTAATATTCCCCAAGCTTTGTTCTCTTCTGTCTCTCAATTAGGGGGCTTGACTACTGAGATTACGCTAAGAGTTTCCAGTCTCATTTATTTAATATGATTATTATTTGTTAATGCTTTCATGGGGCTTTTCACTTAGCCAGGTTACCCTGGAAACCTAAAACTAATGTCCACATTTGGTACTGAGAGAAACCAGAGAAATGATTCGCTAAGGAGCCTCCTCATGCAGGCACACATTTTTTCTCCTTCATACATGTAGACTTTGGAATCACTCTTATATTCCCTACCCATTAAATTTCTCTTCATCTAGCATCTGTCTTAGGCCACTTTAGAAATCACCAGCTTTTGAGAGTGGGAAAAGATGCTCAGTAACTTATGTCTCTAATCCTAGCACTCTGGGAGGCTAAGGTGGAAGGATCACTTGAGGCCCAGAGTTCAAGACCAGCCTGAGAAACATGGGGAGACCCTGTTTCTATAAAAAATAGAAAACATCCTGGTGTGGTGGCAGATGCTCGTAGTTCCAGCTACTCAGGAGGCTGAGGCAGGAGGATTACTGTCTGAGGTTGCTGTGAACTATGATGATGCCACTGCATTCTAGCCTGGGCAACAGAGGGAGGAGACCTATCTTAAAAAAAAAAAAAAGACTCTCAAATCCAGAATCTTACCAGATCTTACTCAGACCTGAATCCCTTCATTTAGGGTCAGATTAGACAGAGCCACAGTTTCCTTAGGGCCAACGAAGGGGTTGCTGTAGATTCAAGCACGGGGAAATGATGGGTTTTTCTTCTAACAAAGGGTTATGCATTTTTCCTGCTGTTTCTGTGAGTAGCAGTTCTCAGCTGACCACATTTGGGGCAAGTGTCATATAAGGTGATATGGCATTGCTTCTGCTTTTGGGTGCTGCTGTGAAACAATCACCTCCCTCAACTCAGAGATAAAACTAGGAACTGACACAGGCAGCTGGAAGGTGAAGCCCTTAGAGCTTTCTCAGCATAATCCAGGGCTACCTTATGGTGGTGTCATTTGGTGCAGGGAAGTAGTGTCAGGGGAAACTTTTAATTTCATCATTTAAAGAACTGGGAGAAGAGAATCACCCAGTCATTTCATTTTAAGACAAAGTCTCACTCTGTTGCACCAGGCTAGAATGCTGTGGCATCAGCCTTGCTCATAGCAACCTCAGGCTCTGAGTAGTGGGACTATAGGCACCCATCACAACAACTGGCTAATTTTTCTATTTTTTGTAGAGACAGGGGTCTCACTTTGCTCAGGCTGGTCTTGAACTCCTAAGTTCAAGCCCTAGGTGCTTTAACACATTAGCATATCTCATTTAAGTGAAGTGAATGGCAAATCTTGCTGCAGAAAGGGTTCTGAGTACCTCCCATTAGGAGTGGCTGCTTGAAGGCAAAAAGAAACCCATCCTTCCATATTGTAGAGTCAGGGCAGAAGAAGCAACAGGTAGCATCTGCTGAGGGTTTATCACAAGCCAAGCCAGGCACCCTTCTAAGTGCAAGACTAATGTGATCTCACGGAATCCTGTGAGGAGGTGTTGCTATTATCCCTATTTTACAGACAAAGAAACTGAACCTTGGAGAGGATGGGTCATTTGCTGTCTGTGATAACTATTATTTCGGTTCCGGTGGACCTTGAGTCACATAACACACATTTCTAAGGCTCATGTTTAAAATGAACACCCCCCCCCCCCCCCGTGAAGTGCAAAGATGCCTTGCTCTGGGAAGGAAACAGCCTTACCCCTCAGCAGACCTGCCTTGTTAATTCAGTTCTCCAGAACCGGTTTCCCCAAATCTTGGTATTTCAGAAAGGGGCTCTGGATATCAACAGGACAACTTCTTCACAAGATTAGGGAACTAAGCCCAGAGAGGTGAAGGAACTCCACAGGTCACACAGTTTGACAGCAGATCTGAAACTGGAGTTTTAGGCCTGGGACGCCCAATTGTTGACGGACTTTGGCCAGGGAAAGGAAGGGAGGGACCTGGGAGTTTCCATTTCCTCACCTGCGAAATGGGGTCAGTTGCGGGCCATCTCTGTGTAGTTGTTGGGGTTACATGCGTGTGGCTCAGCCCAACAGCAGCCACCTTGTATTAGGAATGTGACAAAGGACAACAGGCCAGGAAAAGGTAGAACGTTGGGAGTCCCCAGAGGTGGTGGTGGGAGGGTGAGATCAGGCCGGGGCGGAGCTTCGTAAGCCAGAGGCGGGGATTCGGAAATTTGGGGCGGGACTTGGAGTTCAAGCGTCTAGACAGTGGGCAGGGCCTGAGATGCTGCCAATGGAATTAAGGCTTCTGGGCGGGGCTTCTGGACATCTGGGCGGAGTTTGAGGTGCCAGTGGGCCAGTTCTAAGGCGGGGTTGGGCGGGGAGTTGGGCTGGTGAGCTGGGAGGCTTGCTTCAGGCTTGGGGTGGGCAGTGGGCCGTGCTCAGAGGGGCTGTTGTTCCAGTTTTAAGGGGGTTAGGGAGAATCCTTGAAGAGCCAGACTTGCAGAGCCAAGCGGGTTAGTGGGCGGAGGTCTAAGAAACTAGCTCCAAGTTTTGAGGGGTGGGTATTGCTGGAGGTCCTTGTGGGCGTGTCCCTCCAGCCACTCAGTTGACCAGAGAGCTGGGCGTGCGCTTGGATACCGCCCTCCTCGGCTCACCTGCATCCCTCGGCGCGACCAGAGGGGCGCTAGGGAGGGAGAAGCTTGGAACGTGGAGTGGGAAGCGGGCTTCCCCTCCCGGAAGTGGGCGTAGCACCCGACTGCCCGGCGGCCCTGGTTGGGTGCGGCGCGGCGCGGGGGCGGGGCCTCCTCCACGGGGCGGCAGGGGCGGCAGTGGCTGCCCGCGCCCCTCCCCCGTGCGGCGCTCAGTGCCAGGCGGGAGGCGGCAGCGGTTGGAGGGTTCGCCCGGCTTTGCAGCGGGGACTTCGGCGGCGGCGGCGCCTCAGGCACCTCGGCCCTGGTGAGCGGCGCGCGCTCGGCTGGGCCGCTCGTGAGCGAGCGGGGCGGGCGGACCTGTCCTCTCGGCATGTGCCAGCGCCCGCTGACAGGGGCCGGCTGGGCGAGGGGCAGGGCCGGGTGGAGGGGAGAGGGCTGGACCAGGCGCGAGGGGTGCGGACCCTTGGGCGGCTGTGCAAGGGGTTTGGGTTGTGGGCTCCTGCCGGAGGCGCGGAATCTTGGGGGAAAAGGATCTGGGGACAGAACCAGTTGGCCTGGGGAGCGTGGAGCGGGGTCCCTGTAAGGGAGGAGGCTGCCCAGGGGAGGGTTTGAGAGGTCCGAAACCCTCCTGGCTGGGCGGGGAGCCGCGGACCGAGTGGGGACGCGGTTGCCCAAGGAAGGTATTTAGGGGCCAGGGACTGCCTGGATGGATGAAGAAGGGCTGGTGGAGTCCAGGGCGCAGAGACCCCGGGGCGCCAGGCCTGGGGGCGGGGTTTGGGCCTCCCTAGGGAGCGAATGGGTGAGGGGTGGGCAGGGGCCGGGCTCACGTGGGGCCGGGGGGAGCTGGGCCCTGCGTTGGGAGGGACGAGGGCAGCCGCCTGGCCTGGGGGTTGCCTGGCTTTGGGTGCGAGGCTAGCTGTGGGCCCTGAAGACCTAGGTTGGGGGCCAGGCAGGGCGGGGCAGGGCTAGAGCAGGAGTAACGTGGGTGGGGGCAGCTTGGGAAGAGGCTGAGCCTGGCCGAGGGAGCAGAGGGCTGGGACTGGCGGGGGGGGGGGTTGGGAGAGGAAGAGCGGTGCAGGATCGCTGCAGGGTTGGGGAGTGAACTGGGTGATTCAGAGCGATGTGTTGCCTTAATAGCGGGGCAGCTGGAGAGGGACGCAGTAAAAGGGAGCTAGGTGTAGGTAGGGTTCCACTGCGCCGAAATGACTGAGGATGAGGTCAGATGGTGAGAGTGGAATGCAGGAACCGAGCTCTCCCTCCTGTCCCCACGGTCGCACGCTCACCAGCTCTCAATCTCTCAAACGATTTGAATATGTTGGGGGAAGTGGCAGGCTGCGGAGAGAGCCGAGAAGAAAGGGGCTTCCTCTTGAGGCAGGCACTGGCCCTCCCATCCTTTTTTGCGAGTGTTAACAGGATTTTGAACGCTGGAAAAGGAATAGTAGGCTTTACTGCTTCATGATTTAGAATCACATCCTATATTTGGCCTCAATGTAGGCTGCCCTTGTTTTGTGGTGTCCAAAGTGCTTGTTCTACATGTTGCAAACGTGGGATTCAGAGTGAGAAGCAAATTGCAAGTTGTTCCTCTCCCCTGGGATAGCAAAGAATCAAAGGTTTTTCCTTCCTATAAGACATTTTAAAAGAATTGAATATAGCGCATGTTTGTAGACTGGTACTGGATGGCAAATATATTTACTTTCCGAAATAGTTATCACAAAATATTGGGCCCTGTTACCACAGTCTTCCCGCCTGTTATTACATCCTAAAACAGTACTCCTAGGACTCTTAGTCTCTCTGTATGATAATGCATCTCATTGTCCTTATCTGGCAAAACGTTCTTCTGACACCAGGGCCTGCTAGAATAGACAGAAACATGATTAAGTATAAGCAGTTGCTTTGTATCTTCAGTTCAATTGTGAAGACAAACATATCTGTTTAATATTAATTCACCTTCTATATTTCCTGTAAAACTGAAGAAATTCACAAAATCTATTCTGGATTTGATTCTATACATTTCAAATGACTGATACAAGGAAACTATATATATATATATATTTTGGCTTTATTCATAGTTTGGATGTGAAGCCTTAAGTAGTGAATGTTGGATGTGAGAAATCACATAAATAAATAGGAAAAAAGTGAAATAAAGCTGATAATTGTACCTTAGATCTTGAAGTGCAGTGTTTTATAATAGGTGGTAGTCATGTGTACTGAGGATTGAACAAAGATCTGGTATAAAGGTCAGGTACACACCTTTTTGACAAATCTGGAATATGCCTTTTCTACATTTGTTTTTTATTACTTGTGGAAGATACCTTAAAGCCTGATGAATTTTAATAGATACATACCAATGAAACATCACTGCACACAATATTCAATTTTTCACGTTAGTTTGTTACTTTACCTGCAGATTGTGCTAATCAGCATTTATGTCTATTTATATGTAGTTTGGGAGGAGATTCAGGATCCATGAATAACTTTTTTTTTTAAATACTGTTAGATTTTTTTGATGTAAGTTTTATGTTTAATACATTTGTCACTTCTGGGATTCACTCCAACCATGAGGAAGAGAGTCATTTTAATAACTATGAGATGGAACGTTCAAAAGGACAAATTATTAGTTTTTAAGTTATGTTAAGTGGGAATGTGGAATATTAATTCTTTATGGTGGCAAAATATTAATTTGTTAATATTTTGGCTTGTCACACCCTGGTACTTTAGAAAAGATATTATTAACTGGGCTGTTTTGCCTTTGATCTCTCTTCTAGGAGTGAAGCACTAATAAATTTCAGCACTACTTTCATTTTCAGGGTACAAATCCATATGGCAAAACATCTTAAGCTGATTTGCCGTTAATGACTTCCCTGTGTTATCCTATCCCTAAGTTATAAAAAGTTTTCTGACACTTCTATGTCTTTTTAAACTTTTCTGTATTAAAACATGGAATTCTTCATGAATATTTCAGTATGACCTAGTACCTAGAATGTTAAGTAATAGAATCTCTCTGGGTTTTCATTGCCCTAGTTCACATCTTTTAAAGTGAGTGAACAAGATTCTGTACTCCTTCCTGAGCACACACTTTGTATTTCAGCAGTGCATGCGAATCTTTTTTGTCTCATAACAGTTTTACTGAGATATAATTCACATGCCATATAATTTACCCAGTTAAAGTGTACAATTCAGGCTGGGCTTGAGAGCTAACACCTATAATCCCAGCAGTATGGGAGGCTGAGGTATGAGGATCATTTGAGGTCAGGAGAGTTCTAGACATCCTGAGCAAGAGCAAGACCCAGAACTTGTTACACAAAAAAACAGAAAAATTAGCCAGTTTTTGTGGTGTGCACTTATAATCCCAGCTACTCAGGAGGCTCATTTGAGGCAGGAGGATCATTTGAAGGGCCCAGGAGTCTGAAGTTGCAGTGAGCTATGATGATACCACTGCACCATAGCCACACACATACACAAATTTAAAGTGTACAATTCAGTGGTTTTTAGTATACAGTATTCATTGAATTGTGCAGCCGTCACTACAACCAATTTTAGAACATTTTCCTTACTCCCAAAAAGAAACCTCATACCCATTAGCAGTAGCCCCTCCCTATCCCCCTCTCTGCACAGCCCTAGGCAGCCACCAATCTACTTTCTCTATGGATTTCCCTTTTTGTTTTTCTTTTTGAGACAGAGTCTCAGGCTGTCACCCTGGGTAGAGTGCCATGGCATTGTCATAGCTTACAGCAACCTCCAACTCTTGGGTTCAAGTGATCCTCTTGCCTCAGTTTTTTTTTTTGTAGAGACAGAGTCTCACTCTGTCACCCTTGGTAGAGTGCTATGGCATCACTGCTCACAGCAACCTCCAACTCCTGGGTTTAGGTGATTCTTTTGCCTCAGCCTCCCGAGTAGTTGGGACTACAGGTGCCCACCTCAATGCCCACCTATTTTTCTGTTTTGCAGTTCCACCGAGGCTGGGTTTGAATCCGCCACCTTCGGTATATGGGGCCAGCGCTCTACTTGATGAGCCACAGGTGCCGCCCTTGCCTCAGTTTTTTTCTAGTTTTAGTAGAGATGCGGTCTTGTTTTTGCTCAGGCTGGTCTCGAACCCATGAGCTCAAGCAATCCACCCACCTTGGCCTCCCAGAGTGCTAGGATTATAGGCGTGAACCACTGTGCCTGGCCAGATTTCTGTATTTGGGACATTGCTTATAAAATGGAATCAAACAAGATGTGGTCTCTGTGGCTCACTTCATTTACTTAGCATGTTTTCAAGGTTTATGTATGTTGTATGTATAGTACTTCATTCTTTGTTGTAGTGAAATAATATTCCTTTGTATGGATATCTATATTTTGTTTATCCATATTCATCAGGCTGATGAGTATTTGGGTAAGCATTTTTGGCTTTTATGAACAATACTGTGAACATGTTTTCATTTCTCTTGAGTATATACCTGTGAGTGGAATTGCTGGGTCATCTGGTAACTCTGTGTTTAACTGTTGGAGGAACTGCCAGACTGTTTTCCAAAGCAGCTGCCCCATTTTATAATTTTCACCAACACTGTATGAAGGTTCCAATTTCTCCACATTCTCATCATCACTTTTTTTTTTTTTTTTTGCAGTTTTTGGCCGGGGCTGGGTTTGAACCCACCACCTCTAGTATAGGGGCCGGCGCTCCCCTCACTGAGCCACAGGTGCCACACTTGTCATCACTTCTTATTCTCTGTTTGATCTAACCATCCTAGTGAGTGGAAAGTGGTATCTCATTGTGGTTTTTCCATTTTCCTAAGGCACATATGGGGCCAGCGCCTTACTCCTTTGAGCTACAGGTGCCACCCAACACAAGTTTTTACATAATGAAATCTTCCTAGTTAGAAATTATTTAGACTTTAAACCCCCCCCCCCAGTCAGTATTTTGATTATAAAAATTAAAAGCCAAATGTGAAAGGGTGAGGGAAAGATTTGAGTTAATTCACTTTACAATGTGTTATAGATCAAAAAGCATTCATCAGGGAACATGTCATTGGCCTGTTCTGATCCTTTAGTGGCTTCCACCCCATTGCCTGTGAACTAAAGTTCAGATTTCTTAATGTGGTAGTGGATTAAGGTATCTGTGATTCCAGCCAGCCTTATCTCTTACTGTTACCCTTCTTATGTCTTCATTTCCCATGCCACTCCCTGAAACATTCCAGTTTTCAAATCTCTATGATCTTATTACTCCATCCCCTTTCTGCTTTCTGAATCCCACTTATCTTTTGGAATTCAAGTCATGAGGCTTTTCCTCCATGAAAACTTCCTCATCCACACAGGCAGGTATTGTCCCTGTCCTCATGCATTGTACATTCATCTCTATCTTATGCTGTTGTGACTGAATTTGAGTTTATAGTCTGAAAGGTACCTTTCCATTGAGGGCAGAATGCAACAGAGAAATTCACTTGGAAAGCAGACTGAGATTCTCATTCAGTTTGGTCACCAGTACTTATTGGATATTCACTAAAAGAATGGTTTATTGAAATAATTGGAAAGATTCTGAGGTCAGTGGGTTTGTCTGATTATTACTAATGTCTTTATTGCCTATGTTAAAATAACATGAAGAACAGGGATAATTCCTCTCTGCCTTTCTGGATCCAAGTCTTGTTCTTACCCAAAAAGTGCTCAGATGTAAAACCATGTGTTTAAAACATTTTTCCCCAAAGACAGGAACATTCTCATTCAGGTTCTTTCCCCGTAATGAACAGTAGTGACGGGCACACAGCCTTCTAAGTAGGGTAGGTGGCAACACGTTTAGTTCGGTATGATTTGGCCACACCAAATGCATACAGACCAGCCCTAGTGGTATTAGGCCAGTCAGTACTCCAGCTTACCCTTAGTGCAATCTTTGTAAATTGAATTTTATGCATATGTCCTTTGTTTTCATTCGTTCATGCTCACTTGCTTCTCTTGCAGCATCTTACTCAAGTTAGTATTCTTTAATTATATTTTGTGTTATGTTCATTATTAATGCTTTAATTAAAATATTTCACTTAGCATCTTTCTGAGAATTAGGAGAAGCCAATTGGCCATTTTTGGATACGTTTGCTTCTTTTGTGCTCATAAATGGTTGAATTGTGGCAAGGGGCTTCTCACTAACTGTGACTCCACTGGGTACCTCATCTTCCCTGAGCCTCCTTTTCCTCTTCTATAGTATGCAGATATCAATGGCTACTTTGCTGGGTCATTGTCAAGATTAAAAGAGAAAGTGTATAGCCTGTGCCTAATACAGAGTAGATGCTGAATACATTCTTGTCGCTCTTCAATGTTAATGAATGGAACTGGGGGAGAACCAAGTAAAGTAAGTTTAATACATTTTACTTCTGATGTTAAGCTATTAAGGTATGAGTTCCCACTCCCACCTGAGGATTTTAGACTTTGATTCACAGTTGAATCACAAAAGTGGGAAAATGTCTAATTTTAAGATGAGAACGTGGTGTTAAAAATGAGGCAGTATTTTTGCATCTGTCTGAATTGGAAATGTCTATTCAGATAAGCTTCCCTTTTTCAGGCCTTATGTATTCTGTCTGCCTGCCTATCTGTCTATTTTAAGGAAAAGGGTTTAGTTACTGGCAAAAGATTGATCATTTTAGGGTTTGAAAGGAGATTGCAAGGGAGTGCTTGAGATACTCATCTGGTTATAATGTGACTGGTAACATTAAGATAAAATGTAACATTCTGTGTGGGAAAAGAGCTTCTGTAGTTTTATTGGATGTTAAATTAGGCCTGTCATTTGAATCTTACATTAATAATAAAAAACAGTTCCTCCTGTTTGCTGCAGTAATGAGAAATTAAATCAAAATAATGCAAAGGTAAGAGTGAAAGAGAGAAACTAGAATATAAATGGGAGCAGGAAGACCTATGTATTGTAAAACTGAAGGCAGTTATTTCACAATATATGTATATTTTTTTCCCCCGTGGTGGTGCAGTGGGGTTTATATTTCCTTTTCACAAACTGAATAATGGATCATAGTTAGCAATAGTGTTTCCTCACCTTTTAAAGAACATAACATTTTAGAAGATCATTTAGAAGAGTATTTCTCAGGTCCAGAGTCCTCATTCCTGACTGTTGGTGAGGATCAGCTGTAGACCTTTATGAATATGGCTGCCTGGGCTTGAGCTCCCTAGTGAGTCTGAATCACAGCCAGAGCAGGAAGCACTGAGCTCCCAAGTTACAGACAGGGACTGTGGTCACAAGATCTTGAAGGGCTTGCCCAAGATCAGGAAAGTAATTGTCTCTTCCTTCCCTTTCCCTCAACCTACCTCTTCATTTCATGTGTAGTGTGAATTCATTCTAATTGGTGGTAGCATAGATTTATTATACAGTGTGCACTTTTTTGGTAAACAGTGTGAATCTAACCTGACTTTCCCTTTTTAGTCTTTGACCCAGTGCAGCAGTTCCATTCTCTTAACCTTTCACCATGGTCATTTGCCAGATCTGTGAACTGAGCCTATTCATAGGTTTTATCTCTTCAGTTCATCACCACAGTGGTAGCTAGTACCAATGTTGTTGTTGTCGTCATTTTCCCCCCATATATAGAGGTTGTGTATGTATTAAACTGTGAAACTTGGCCCAGGTTTTTAGGCAGATTTTTAGATGCATTTTTTTGGAAATTTGAAAATACATGAAATTTCTTGGATAAGCCTTTGGTAGACTTGATTTTCTAGTTTTAACATAAAGTTCATTGACAGTCTTTCATTGATCTCTTTTTATTTCCTCAATCTTATAATGTAGCCATTAGTAGTAATCAGCGATTTTAAGGATTTGTTTTGAGTGTTTGGAAGACTGGTTATTATTGAAAAAGTGCCTTGCATTGTGTCTTGCCTGAAACTTGGCACTAGTAGGCCACTTATATGTGAAAACACTAAGTTTTAACATTAGCAACACGAGTCCAGTACTGGAACTATGCAGATTGTAATGGTCATAATGAAGACCATTTAGGATTAGGAGAAGTTGATCATTGCTTCACAGTGTGGTCATTCTGTCTCTGGGGAACCACGATAGACTGCAAGTCTGGTCACATGGTGGTTTGGTATAAGAGCCTTTCTTGCTCCGTTGTGGAATTTGGTGTGTATCTCATGTTCCAAGAACTGCCGAGGCCTCAATTCTTAATGAAAAAGCTGTAGTTTTTCAGTTTCATGAGAGACCATAGTAGACACATAGGAAAGGAAGTGTTGGAAGAGAGAAGCCTTTGGGGTGTATTTTCCACTTTTGGCATTGTAGGGGTGCTTAACAATTCATAGGCACCCCCTCCTTGTGACAAATGTTTAATCACCATTATTTGCTTACTTCACATGCAAGATACTTAAATTCCTTTTAATAATGGTCAAGCATTCTTTTCTAGTTAAAGATTCTAATTCCTTTCATTCTTAGGAACTTAAAAGAATTGAGAGTGATTTATACAAAATCAAATGCTGCCTGAGTGGTGACTGAGGAACACATTGGAACTTGAGCTATCATCTCTGTTAAGCAGGGAGATTTATTAGGAGACTAGTCACTTTACCAGCTAGATGGTGAATTAATTTTGTGGTTAGTAGTATCTTTTGCTTAACATTGTCATCCTAGTTTTTCTTGGCAAGTGAGAGAGAGGCTGGAGCCAGCAAGGTTTGGCCACAGCTTGTTGGGGTGATATTTAATAAGATACATGTTGTCTGTTGTAGAAATAGAGTAACTGTTCTTTAGGCTGTCTCTTATGTAGGCCACTATTGATTTACAGGGCTACCATAGAGATAGTTGGAAGTCCTTTTTTCCTCACTCCCTAGGACTTCCTGTTTGATCTTCTTATGCACTGTGGCAATGTCTTGAATGGAATGGGCTGAATTACATTGTCAAGTAGAAGAAATACTGTATCTTACCTGTAAAGAATAGTTGTGAATATGTGTACACACTGCCTCCAGTGCAGTTTCTATTTTGGAGTCAGTGTGTACTTTTGGTCCCCAGTTAGGATTGGGTTTGGTGGCAGTTTTATGTAGATTCAGCATTGTAAGTGGTGGGTAAGTTCACAGCCTAAACTAAAGGAATCTGTTTAATCACAGCACAGTTTTTAAAGTTGTTAATGGTGATAGGGAAATTCTGGATCTTGGGACCAGACAGTTATGTGAAAGGGAAACAAGGACCCCTGCTCCATCCCTCAAATGCCTTTTTTTTACAGCCTGTGTGGCATTCAGAGGCTTCGGGCCGCAGTAGCCTTCCGGATCTGTGCTGGCCTTCCATGTTCTTCCTCTTCCTTCATCTCTCTCTTAATAGGAAACTACTACTTCTTTTTTTTTTTTTTTTTTTTTGAGACAGGGCCTCAAGCTGTCCCCCTGGATAGAGTGTGGTGGCATCACAGCTCACAGTAACCTCCCATTCCCGGGCTCAAGCGAGTCTCCTGCCTCCGCCTCCCAAGTAGCTGGGACTGCAGGCGCCCACCACAACGCCCGGCCATTTTTGTTTTGGTTGCAGCCGTCATTGTTGTTTGGCGGGCCCAGGCTGGATTCGAACCCGCCAACTTAGGTGTATGTGGCTGGCGCCTTAGCCCGCTGAGCCACAGGCGCCGAGCCTCTTTTTTTTTTTTTTTTTTTAAGAGACAGAGTCTCACTTTATTGCTCTCAGTAGAGTGCTGTGGCATCACAGCTCACAGCAACCTCCAACTCCTGGGCTTAGGCGATTCTCTTGCCTCAGTCTCCTGAGTAGCTGGGACTACAGGCACCACCACAACACCCAGCTATTCTTTTTTGTTGCAGTTTGACTGGGGCTGGGTTTGCCACCCTCTGAATATGGGGCAGGCACCCTACATGCTGAGCCATAGGTGCCCCCCAAAACTTCTAATCCTCTTGCTAAGCAGACCTCCTTTATTATTATGTGTTTTTAGCAGACCTCCTTTAAACAGTAGAGGCAGGCTCAGCGCCTGTGGCTCAATGGGCTAAGGCGCCAGCCACGTACATCTGAGCTGGCGGGTTCGAATCTAGCCCGGGCCCGCCAAACAACAATGACAACTGCAACCAAAAAATGGCCGGGCGTTGTGGCAGGTGCCTGTGGTCCCAGCTGCTTAGGAGGCGGAGGCAGGAGACTCGCTTGAGCCCAGGAATTAGAGGTTGCTGTGAGCTATGATGCCACAGCACTCTATCCAGGGTGACAGCTTGCGGCTCTGTCTCAAAAAACAATAAAAAAAAATAATAAACAGTAGAGGCAAAGCACCTGGTTCTAATGCATTTTCACTAAGGTGTTCATACATGATCACATTTATTACTAGACTACCACTGTTAGTGTTAGGAAAACTATGGGCTTTATTTATATTGTTTTACTTATGTCCTTTAGAAGTACATTAATTTTTTTTTTTTTTTTTGAGACAGAGCCTCAAGCTGTCACCCTGGATAGAGTGCTGTGGCATCATAGCTCACAACAACCTCCAATTCCTGGGCTCAAGCGAGCCTCTTGCCTCTGCCTCCCAAGTAGCTGGGACTGCAGGC